>MU863631.1:124224-144401 GCA_033575675.1 Parathielavia hyrcaniae
CCATTCCATATCCAGGAGGTTATTCGACTGGAGGGTGGCAATGAGTACCACGAAGGCAGGGCAAAGAACCGCCGGGGGGATGTGGTGTCAGCGCCAGGGCCCAGTACTGAATAGCTTCACTGCTGCCAGATTGAATAGTCAATGGAAAGATCTCTTTTGCTGTATTGCCATGTGTCAAATGCCGGTGCGTTGCATGTGCGTGGCATTGGCTGACTTATAGTGGCTTACAGCGCCTGGCCGATTTCCGTGGTCTTGGCACCTAGGGCGGTGAGCCCGTTCTTTTGGTAGCGACATCCGTACAAGTGAGACAGATGGCATAGTACGTGGATGTGTTCTCATTCATATAGATTGTTGCCCCTTTTTGTGCGGGTCTGGGTCGAGTGCTCGAAAGACCAACAATGGGGCTGGTGCCGGCAAGGTCTTGTCACAATAAGGAACCGCGCACTCATGGTCGAGTACACAGCAGCGATTGACTAGAAGCTTGTAGGTACCGCCTGATTCGGGCATGTTGCGTCTAAGGTAGACTTCATCTCTCGACTACCCATTCTAACGTTTTTCCAATCATGTGCTAGGTGCACAAGGCGGGAGCAGCAATGAGCCCGCAGCTCACTGCCCGCCCTCGCACACCCTCCGCCTTGAATCAAACAGTCCAGACGGAGTCGGAAGTTTGGTCGCTGTCCGGCGAGTACTGGCCAGTTCCGATGGCACTCTTCATGCTAGCAAACCCGCTCCAGCCTCCAAACATCCTCGACTACATGTATAATCACCACCCAAACGCCTCATCCACCAACACATACGGCCTCCTGGCCCCCCCATTCCTCGAAAGCTGCACCACCTTGTGCCGCACCGAATCCGCCAGCCCCGGGGGCCCGCACACCACAATCCCCACCATCCCTTCGGCACTATCCGTCCCGGCCAGCGCCTTCTCAAGCACGCCATCGAGATCCAGCCGCTGGCCCACCGAGGTGTCGACCACCACGCCGCCCGGCAGCGAGGCGAGCGCAGGTTCCACGGCAGCAACCAGGCCCGAGTGGCGCGTGGACCAGACGAGTCGGCGGGAAGACGAAGAAGAAGTAGAGTCAGAGTGGGAACGGCGAAGGAAGGGCAGGACGGCGGTGATGCCGACGCCGCCGGCGATATACAGGTGGCTGGAGCACTGCCGCAGCTGGGTTGTGACGTCGCCCGAGTGCGGGTAGGGACCGTCTACGACGACGCCGAGTCTCGCTGCGGAGCCCGCGGCCCGGGCGGCTAGCTTGGCGGTCACGCCGGTGCGGACGCGGGCGAAGAAGGTTGTTGTTCTGGCCGAGGGCTTTGGCGTGCTGGCTGCCGCCGTGTTGACAGTGACAGCCTCTTCTTTGCTGTCCGGGGTGGGGGAGCCAGAGATGGGGCCTGGAGGAGGGGTAGACGGCAACTCGCTGACCTCGGCGGAGTTGAAGGCGACTGAGAGCGGGTGGGACTCCCAGAAGCGCCAGCCCAAGCCCGGGAAGGTGACGTACGCCACGCCCTCGCCCAGCTGCATGTCGTCGATGTCGATGCGGAGGTACTCGCCGTCGCAGCCGTGCACGAGACTGACGGTGGCGGCGCGGTAGCCTCGCCATGCGATGCGCGCCAGGCGGAGCACCCGGTCGAGGGCCCAGATGCCGGCGGCGACGAAGGCCCAGATCTCGTAACCCCACTTGTACTCGTAGAGGTACCAGATGTGGTAGTAGTATCCGATGAGGAAGAGCAGGGCGAGCACGAAGTGGGACGCCACGAAGAACTCGTACAGCTTTTGCCGCACCACCAGCAACGAGAACGGCAGGATGGCGACCGCAGCCACGGTCCCCACGATGCCCCAGATCCAGTACTCGCGTATCAGCTCGGCCTGGTAGTCGCCGTACATGTTGTAGTACGCCAACAGCATCACCGAGTGGAGCGCTGCCAAGAACACGGCCCAGTAGCCCAGCCAGCGATGGATCAGAAGGTATGTGCCGTAGCTCCAGTCGGTGACCCAGAGGAGCACGTTGTTGCGCGCCGCAAAAAGGAAGAGGGCCGCGACGTTGCCCATGGACATGACGCCCGCGCGGTTGCCGATGATGCTGAGCTCCTGCTCGGCCCGCGAGGCGAATGTGCTCTGGGGATGGTGGTAGACGTAGGGCGCAACGAGGAAGACGAGGTTCAGCAGGCTGATGAGAAAGATGTACATGGCCTGGCCGCGTGTCGGCATCAGCCCGACCGCGCCGGCAACCGGGGTGCGGTGGCGCTTCCCGTAAACGGGAGGGTTGATCAGGGCCGACTGGAACGAGGTCCAGGCACGGCTCTTGGCGACGCCGGGTACGAACCTGAGCAGGGACAGCGGGATCGGGAGGAGGATGGCGACCAGCATGATGGCGATGGTGTAGGTCGAGTGGCCGTTCTCGTTGAGCTCAAAGTCCAGCATGCCGTTGTACTGCTTCTGCCAGTCCTTGGGCGCGATGAAGCTGGTGACGTTGAGGGGCTGGCCCGCCTTGATGATGGGCAAGGGGCTGGTGACGTCGGGACCGGACTCGGTCATGAAGGCGCGGTTCTTGAGCCTCTTGGCGCCATGCATGTGGCTACCGTGGTCTCCCTCGTCGGCTGTCGAGTTGGACGCAGCGGGGAGCTCCTTCTCGTCATCGCGGGCGGCGGCCAGGGCGTCGGGGTAGGATAGCGCTGGCACCCACTTGTAGTTGCCAACGGTTCCGGTTCCGAGGTGGGAGGCCCAGTAGTCCTGGATCAAGTCGAGTGGGGGGTTGTCGCTCAGGGGGCAGTATGTGTCGATGCAGATGGCCATGGTCCGGAGGAAGGCGGCATCTTGGACGAAGCAATCTGGCGGAGTGCTCACGGGCGAGTGTGCCGTGCCGTGGTTGGCGGTACTCTCGGCGGGCGTGCAGGCCAGCTTGCAGCCCTTGATGACATTGCGGCAGGCGAATGTGCAGGTTGGATGGTACAGGGTCTTGCCGTAGCCGATGAAGCCCACTCCGTCGGCAGCCACATAGCCGGCGTGCAGTGCGGCGAGGGCGACGCCCCCGAGAATTCCGCGCACTGAATTCATGCTGATGGCGGTGCTGTCTTGCTCACTGCTCTTGGAAGCAAGCACACAAAAGCGTCGATCGTGTTTGACCGATGTAGTGGTCCCGAGGAGCTGGTCAGCATCCCGTTTTGGTCACCCGGCATTTGCTCGCGTAACGAGAGACGGGTATTGTGCAGGCGAGCTTGTCCTGTCCTCTGGTGGGTGTTGAAGTGTTTTATCTGCCACATGTGCATGTGCATTGCATCACGCAAGACTGACTCTGGCTGGGTCTCGAAGCCTGGGGGTCACAGCCAAGAAGGCGCCGATGCTCAATCCAGCCAGATTTGTTCAACGGCGTTTTGGCCCCCGCGTCCGGTGATTGTACATCCATTGTACCGGAAACAAGTGTTCAGCATCACCAATGATGCAACACATCATCTTACCTACCCAACTCTGGCATTAGCATGTGGTACATATGTAAAGGTAGATGCGCGTTGTGGATGGAAAGGCACCGTCCACCAGCCTAACTCACATGGAACCCGAACCGTGACCTTGTGCGAAGGCCCAGGCGCGCACCAGTTTCGCAGCCTGATGAGAGTGTTTCCGAAAGATGGCGATGGCGTCCTCATTCACAGGCATGCAAGTACCACATACCTCTGCTGTACATGCAGAACCCCGATGGGCTTTTGGGCCAGGAGATATTGATCCATTTTGCGCAAGAAACCAGGCCAACGGAGGTAACGTGCCGGGCTTGAACATGGTGGTGAGCAAATTTGAGGTGGATTTCCGTCAGGGCCACAACGGCTGGTGGTCCAGCTTGGCGCTTGGCCCCGGACTTTCAATAATGCGACCCGGTCCTCCCACAGATGAAAGGGCCCGAAGGCGCACCTTAAGACTCCAAAAGAAAACGTCACAATTCTGATGACAACTCAAAATTCTTCGCTTCTGCGTAACTATTAGATGGCCTGCGTAAATTAGCCTTGCCGACTCTCACTTGTGGGCGGCCGTGACTCCCTGATGTCGTCTGCGTGACGGCCTCCTGCTCGTTTATCTGTCGGGCTGCACCTTCGGACATCGTATATAAGCTCTCGAGTTTGGACGAAGTTCAAAAGTATCACGAATCGAAACTACTTTGGAGTCGGCCGAGTACGTCGTAACCGTGCGTTATTTATGTCTGCGGGTGAGGGTTGTATCCAGTGCACCTCCGGACACCCGTGACATTTTCCGATTCCCTCGAAGACTGTTGCTGGGGTCAACAAGGTGCTGTGCTTCTACCTAAATATCAAAAGGGACCCATCCTTTGAACCATCGCCACTTTCCCCAGAATAGCGCCATCGAAACCCTGTCGGGGAGGAAAGGAAAACTCGCAGCCATTGGCTTCGGATTGCATGCGGGCCCGGAGATTGCGGGATGGTCCCGAATCCTCTGGCCCTGCCCAAAACAGGCTTAAAGTTTATCTCGACTTCATGTCATCCCCCTCCGACACATTCCCATATTACTGTTCCGGATCCAAAGACACAACTTAGGTCGATCAATTGTTGACTGAGCTTCACCGCTTCATCTTCCAGCCGCTGGACCCTCACCGTCTCTCAGCCGACGCCGCTACGACACGCAACGGATAAACCCGTGCCGTTCGCGGGGTTCGAATTGGCCCGCTTGCCCGGTCTCAGCGCCCTTGCAGCGGCGGAAAGACCAGCCACGTGCCATCGTTCTCAGCTGGATTTCTCAGCATCTTCACGTTTTCCACCGTCCACCGGGAGAGGCTTGCATTTGTCAGCTGTGGTCTGCGACGGGACAGGGCTCTGCATCTCGACACGCTGGTTGGTACCTGAAGGGTGTGCAACGCGCGATCCTCCCTGCGCGGTGGAGCTGCGCTGTCCAACCAGACACCGATTATTAATCCTCGACAGGCGCACCTGCTGCGGTAACCTGGCCGTTCAGCTCGAAACATGAATCTCAACAAAAGAGCTGGCTAGTGTGCCAAAGATGACCCGACGGTGGCTCGGCAGACCCCTCTGGGGAATGAGGCGGAACATGTGCCGCTCCGTTCCACGCACACGGCAATGCATTTAAGATGGCCACTTCCCGTTGATGTCAGTCTCCAGCATCAACAGCATCAACACCACTAGCTCCACCGACTTCGAGCAAGCAAAGCAACCAAACTTCCTTCCACGCCAAACACTGTCTCCACTCAAAGGATTCGACCACGAAGCCACCTCCAGAATGGCCACCATCTCCCTCTACGAGACCACCATCGGCGTGAGCAGCCGCGCCCTCCTGACCATGCTCGACATGCTCGAGAAGGCCAAGGCCCACGACAAGGCCCACGACAAGGCCGCGTCCCTGGCCGAGGCCCGCCTGTACGAGGACATGCTGCCCTTCCGCGCCCAGGTCCTGATCGCCTCCAACTTCGGCAAGAAGATGGTGGAGCGCCTGACCAAGCGCGAGCTCGGGGTGTGGGAGGACGACGAGAAGACGCTGGACGAGCTGGTCGCGCGCGTCCAAAAGACGCTCGACCTGCTCAAGACGGTCAAGCCCGAGGACCTGGACGCCGCGGCCGCCCAGACCCAGACCATCAAGTTCGGGCCGGCTGATCCCGTCGAGGCCACCACGTCGCAGTACGTGCTGGGCTACGCCCTGCCGAACCTGTTCTTTCACCTGAGCACCGCGTACGGCATCCTGCGCATGAAGGGCTTGGCGCTAGGCAAGGCGGACTACATAACCCATTTCGTGGCCGATTTCTTCCCGCCCCCGGCGCAGAAGTGAAGAAAGGAAGATGGAAGGGTTGAAGGCTCGAGGATCGGAGGCGGATTGAGGGCGGGGGAGTATTAGCTCATGAGCTCTGGTTTCAAACTGGTATTTGCCTGTTATGGACCCTCAACTCATCATCCACGTCCCTATAGATTCTCAAAATCCTAAGACCTGGTTTGCCTGCTGATTGAACCGTTGCCTTTTCGCCGCGCATATCATTATCCGCCGTGACAAACTTGTCGAGGCCCACATCAACGGCGGATTAATCGTGAAATTATTGCGGAAGCTGTGAGCAGTTTTCTGGGCTTGTAACGGTTTGCGGGTGGTTGACCAGTCGCAGGGAAGGCAGCAGAGGAGGATGGCGGAAGTGTTCGACAAAGCTTCCTCAGACTCCTGTCTCTGCGGTCCATTGCTCGTACCTTGCAAGCCATTGTCATAATGGGCCATTTTCCACGTGCTGCAAGCTGTCGGATCAATAGATAGCTCTCAACGACATGCTCTATAAGTCGGGCCACGGCGGAGGTGCCGCATTGGGCAGGCACTCTCTCACATCACACATCGACGTCATTTTCCTCCTGGAGTTTCCACTTTCCACCACGGGCTGCGACAATCATGAAGAACCGACTGAGTGAACCTGGAACTACTATTCTA
The DNA here is from genome assembly GCA_033575675.1 of Parathielavia hyrcaniae. Lineage (NCBI taxonomy): Eukaryota > Fungi > Ascomycota > Sordariomycetes > Sordariales > Chaetomiaceae > Parathielavia > Parathielavia hyrcaniae. The sequence continues at coordinate 130,637 of MU863631.1, forward strand.
GGCTCTTATTCATACCCGACTTTTAACACAAAGTCATCTGCGGGGAAGGAAGCGCTTCGAATGATTAGGTTCCCGGGTTTGTTGTCGAGGTCTTGTGTTGCATTTGTATTGTACAGTACAACCAGCCCTACATCGCCCCGGTTGTTCCTTCAGCGAATAAGAAAAGTGACGACAAAGACGCCGAGCAGAAGAGAAATGAAAGCAGGCAGTGAAGGGAGAACGAGACTCAAATACCATCACTATCACCAGTCAGCCCATTTTTCCCAGGTCTGGCGCTGGCAAGCAAATGGGAACGTACGAGGGTTGGATGCATGAGTAACGCTACGATGCCAAACAAGGGTTGCTGAGTTTTACCAACGTTACGAGCGGAAGAGCCGGAACAGGAAAGTCCGTCTCCGGAGAACCCCACCAGGTTTTTGTCGTGGCTCCAAAAGGATTCCATGTTCTGAATCTCCGCCTTCGACGAGCGGACAAGCGGCACCCTCACCATTCCAGCAGCAAACTCTCAGGAGCGATATCTTTTCACCCGTAGCAGATACGGAGTGGGCTCGTTTTGAGCTTGATTCATTAACCCCGCACAATGATGGCCGGCAGTACCAGACCGGGAGGTGTCAAGTTTGTGGAGCACGACGCCGCCGGCTTGCCTGTAAAGCGGAAGCAGGTCCATCAAGCCTGTGTTCCTTGCAGGAAGCGCAAGGTGTCTTGCATACCCGCCCTTCTCTGCCTTCGCATTCGAGTCTAACGTTAGCAGAAACGCTGTCACCATGTCGAAGATTCATCCACGAGGGCGCAAATAGACCAGGACAATGGCATTTGCACCGTCGATCGTCGACAGTCGCGGCGTGCTCCAACAACCAGCACCGGCACCTCATCTGACAGAGACGCTTCGGATGCTGCCGCTCAATTGCTGCGCTTCTTCCACCACGCTATCGACAAGGCATCCAGAAGCACGCCCCGGCCCGACCAAACGCGCCAGACCTCACCGGCCCCGCCATTCCTCGGAGACCTCAATCCCGAGGGCATTCTCGTCGAAGCCAATCTGCCCCCAACCCAGGAACCGACGCAGACCGATGAGGGCTCTGACCACCAGATTGGATTTCTGCCGCCAACCTCTCCCCAGCAGCCCAAAGATTCTCCCGCTCAGCATCAAAGAGCAGTCAGCATTGGAAATCCCCCTCAGCTCGTCCCGGAAACGCCAGGGCCGTTCTTCTCTGTCCCTCGGAGGGACGGCACACGCCTCACGATCCACATTCAGGATACCGCCAAGCTTGCCTCCCTTGCCCAATCAATCGTCGTTCGCGGTCTCGCCGACAAGGTGATGCCCTCCGACACGGAATGGCCGGCCATGAGAGATATCTATCTGACAAAGATCCGCCCAATCTTTCCCATCTTTGAGAAAACGACACTCACGCACCTCACCGAGCAAAAGTGCCTCCGTCAGCTGATCCAAGCATCCGTGTGCCTTGCGGCGGCCACCGACCCGGATGCCCGCAGCTTGCTTACGTTCAAGTCATCAACGGACGAGAGTGCCAAGGCGCAGATCGTGTCGTATGACGAGTACTCTCGTGAGATGGCCAACTTCATCAACGGGCGACTCGCTGAGCTGCAAGAGGGCCAGCAGATATCGCTTACGTGCCAGATTCAAGTCATGGCATTGACTTGTCTCTATTGGCAACCAGCAGATCCGACCGAGCGGTTCGCGCCACTCACCTTGTACGCCAAATTGGTCAGCTCGGTGCATACACACGGGGTCCATCTAGGACTTCTGGCGAGAACACAGACCCAAAGGAACGGAAAAGGGGCTGGGATGAGGCTATTCAAATGCCTCTACGCCCTCGACCGCTTGATCGGCACTATCTACGCGCGGCCACTCATGTTCCACAACGTTGACCTCATACAAGTCCCTCGACCGGACGCAGACGACCCCCCCATATTTAGGCTCTTCATCTCTCTGATCCTTTTGCTCGACCAGGTCATCGAGATGTATCGTCCGCACCCCTCTGTGAGCTACATCGACATGCCCATCTTTGAGCGCATGGCCCTCGAAGCAGGCGCGCAATACGAGCCAGAAATCCTTCTTGGTACGTTACGCTCTGGAAACAGCGCGGGGCGAGCATAGCTGACCGCAGAAACCCTTCTAGTCACTCTCGAGGTCTTGTACCACGCCATCGGCGCCCTCTCCGTCCGCATGCCCCGCAACCGTTTTCGAACTGCTCCAGAGTGTGACACTCTGCCCAGTCCTCGCACTCAGCATCTTCCGCCCAGCAGCGTGAATGCCAGGCGATCCTATTCCGCCGACCGGATCCTTGATATCGTCCGGGATTACAAGCTCAGCCCCTTCACCTTTGTTCCCTACGCCCTGACGCTGTCTCTGAGCGTGGCCTACCGCAAGTGGCGGTTTAGTCAACTGCCCATGTTCCGGACCAGGGGAGGATCCGACTTCAAGAAAGTGCTTCCGGTGTTGCAGAGCATGGCCGATATATGGAGCAGCGCCCGTATCAACGGGCAGCTGGGGCAGGCGGTCATGTTGAAGCTGGATCGGGGTGAAATCCTGGGCAGGAAGCGGTCCGAGAGGTTGGCTGAAGCCGGCAAGGCCTGCCAAGGGCGAACCAGTTCGGAGCCTGAACCGCCCGCGACAGGAGAGCTGAACAGGGTGATTGATGGACAAGGGGGGGCCAACACTTCTGCGCAGAACTTCTCGGCGGCCTGTCAGGAAACCGCTACCCCCCCTGATGCGCCCTGCAGCCCACGCAACCCAGTTGAACGCAGTCAGGACGACGGACCAGCAACTGCCGACGTCAACAGTTCACTCGCCCCGCCAGCCAATCTCCGTGGACCATTACCATCCCCCGCAACATCATTGTCGGCCGATCAACGGGAACGACAGCAACCGCAGTCCATGCCCCTGGCATGGACCGCCACATGGGCCCTAGGCGACAATAACAGCAACAATGCCGGCAACAGCTATGTCCCAGCCACCGTATCATTGCACGCCCCAGGCACCGGGAGCGCCTCCCACCCGCACATGACACAGCCAGACTTCTCCATATCAGCGTATGAATACACTCAGTTAGACGACGCCATACCCCTTCCATGCGACGTGCTACCTCATGCGACGGGATCCAATGACACGTCACCCCTGACGGGGCTATCAGACGGCAGTCTCGACGGGTTCTCGGTTGACGACGACGCACTTTTCAGGGCTTGGGATCCCCAGTTTGCTCAGTCGGTCGACTTTTCGTTCTGCAGCATTCTGGATCCGGGAAATCCATTTGCTTGGCCGGAGTATTGCAACTACAGTTCTTGAAGTACCGCAATCCGCGGGAGGGACGTGGCTTCATCGGCGGGCATTCAAAAGCGGCTTGTTCATATCTTGCGCCGGTTCTTGTTCACGAGGCAAGCACCTACATTTTCGAGGTTGGGATGAGACCCAAGTAGCAGTTCCAGACCTTGGTCACAAGCCAAAAAGGTTGTGTGAGGAGTGCGCCGTGGGCACTGTGCCGGAGGTGTCAACTGTGTCAACTCTGGCAACTGAACCTTGGACCGGGGAGCGAAACCTGTTTGATGAGAAGGGAAAGAGGCAGTCACGAACAAATACCCAGCCGAGCTCAAAGTTCAAGATACCTGCCTTGAGAATGGAGACTTCACGAGTCTACGCATACCGACCCGTTTCTCCTCTTTCGTGGTGACTCAGATCGCAGCCTCGACACTTGGAAGACAGTTGCACAGTGGGCCATGCGTGCCACATTACGTAGGAACACTTCCATGGGAGAGATTGGAGTGCAAAGCGCCACATTCATCTTAGTCCCGCCAAGGACATGCTTTTGTCTTGGGCGCATTTGTGGATGTCGGGGCCCGTGGGAGCGCTTCAAGACAAAGAGCCGACGTGATGGTACTGGCGGGACCCCGCATCTTCTTTCTATTCAATGTTTGCTCATGGTCAGGGATTTCCACGTGCCGCAGCGCCCACAAGTTAAGCGAGAGACCCGGCTCCAGCCTCCCGTATCCTGTGTTCTTTCTCACAATTGACTTAGCTCCCCCAGCCGGGCAGACTGTTTGTTGCTTTGCGGTCCCGATGGTCCCAGTAGTGTAATCGACACGAGCGGCACACCGTTGAGCCTTTATTCAGCAATTCGGCTTACCGGAGGACTCGAAACCGCACCGAGGTCTCGCAGAGATCGTCGACTTGGCCATGGAGCGGCCGCAGATGCTGACGATTGCCAGACCCATCGAGTACCTCCTCTCGGGCATCTCGTCAACCTCAGCCATCATCACGCGCTTTATCCGCTCCGTGCGCGTGGCACACAGCGACCTCGCTGCCGTCACCCGCGATCTGTCCGACTTGCGATTGGTCTTGGAACTGTTGAGAGATGAGCCGGCCCTGCCACCGGCCCTCCAAGCGCAGATGCTTCTGGTTCTCGAGGGCTGCGGCAACGTCCTGATCCACATCGACACCATCCTCGCACGATGCTCGGAAGCGGCGAGATGGGTAGGGTCTGGGCGGGGCGAGATATCGAGCTGCCGCGGCAGTCTGACCATATTCCGAGAAGCACTGGCGTTGGCTCTCGAAGTCGCTAGTTTGTATGTCGCTCCACGCCCTTTGAGGATGACTTTGAAGGCGTCTAACGTAAGATGGGGTGGGAACAGGAGCAGCTCGCATGACGACACATCTAACGCCGACAGCATAACGGCCGAGGTGCAGCGGATTCAGCACCTAGCTCAGTCTACAAGTCAGGAGAACAGCGAAACTGAGGCAGCGCTATCATCATACTTCGAACTTGTGCTGAGCTGTACACATCGTCCTAGAAAATCCTCCTCCCATCACGAGACGGAAGCCGGGGACACGAGGTACGGTTCACGTTACAGAAGTTGGATGATATTATTCAACTGAACATGTCGCAGAACATCTCCTTCCGAAAGCAAGGGCTTCGTACATGGCTCGGGCACCCACACACCAGACGATGACACCCGCGCTTCTACTGCAAGACCTCCTGCATCTGCACACGCCGGGTTAAATAGGGACCCCGAACCTGCCGTATCCTGGAACCCTGCGAGAAACATCGCGCTGTCATACTACACCGAGGAGCCTGCGTCCCTCAGCCCGAGTCAAGAGCAAAGGAGATCGCCCCAGGGTCTGCCAGAATCTCCGACCTTGCCACCGGTAGATGGCCATCCATCTCCGCTGCCTCAGCGGTCTCTCCCACTGCCATTCATCAAACCAGCCTGGAAACACAGCGGCTCGTTCTCCGTGCGATCGGAGCCACCGGCTTCCCCAAAACAGTTTCATCTCGAGTCTCCTCTCTGTTCTTTGGATACAATCAAGGATACCAAAGATGACTCCTTCCCACACCAGACACGGGTGACGTCTTTCGCTTCGCACGGTTCAGGTAGAAGCAGCAGCGGATCGATCCCACGCGCCTCCTTCACGGTAACTCCTGTATCTGCTTACCACCCGGATTCCATGAGTCCAGGACTTCGGCGTAGGGGGGCGTCGTCGCCTGGCACACTCTCGCCAATGCCCTCCTCGCCACCACCCGAGTACAGCCGGACTTGGATCAACACCCCGACCTCGGCCGGGCAGTTTGTCGTACCAGTTCCGGCAAAGTGCAGTCCACATCAGCCTCCCATTGATGTCAGTCCCAAGCGGCACCTCACCGACAAGGGCAAGGGCTCCGAGATCTTGCACATTGATACCTCGCCTAGTTCCTACTATGTTGCGACCAAGCACAGCAACAAATTCGTCAAGATCTGGTCCATCCCCAAGAACGCACTCCATGGGACCATCAAGATCACTTCTTATGTGCAACCCCGTGTGCGGTCCCGCGAGTACTTCATCCGCAGCCACGCGATTCTCTCGGAAAACGCCACGCTGATTGGGATCACGTCCCACTTCGGGCTTACCCTCGAGATCTACAACTTTAGCAAGGGCGGCAGTGGCGCCAAGAAGGTCCAAGTCATCGAGGAAGCACACCGGTGGGCAGCCAGCCAGCGCGATGCGTTCCACAACGACTACGCAGGTCTGGCCGTCTACCGCCCCAAGTTCGAGCGCATCGACCGATACTTCCTCGCCCGGCACCCTGGCGCCAAAACTCCCTTCCGCGAGGATCCCAATCACTCCATCGAGCTCCTGAAAACCGACCTCCCGTTCCTGCCCAAGTTCCCCGAACTGGCTTACAGCTCCGACGCGCCCATCCTCGTGGCAGCAGCGGGCCCCAGACCAGGCGACCCTCCGCGCTCGCACGCGACAATCCTCATCGCCTGGCACATGACGCCCGTATCCGACATCAAGCTCCACTCGCAAACCCCGGAACAGCCCAGCAGCTCCCTCCCAGACGAACAGCGCCACAAACCCTACCGCGTATGCGTACCCGACTACCCGGCCCTGCAGACCGCGCTGCCAGCTTGTCTCGCCGCGCACGGCAGCACCGCCGTCTCGGTCTGGATCCCCGCGTCCAACCCCTCGGAGCAGCACACAAGCAGCGCAACAACCAGCCCGCTCAGCCCCACGAGCACGACGACGACGACGACGACGACGACGACGACCAGAAAAACCTCCTCCTTCAGCCTCACCAGCAGCAAATCCTCGCCCCCCTACCCCAACCCCAAAAAGTCCCAGACCCCTGCACCCCTTACCCCCTCGGCCCCCGACCGCCTGGTCCTCGTCTGGGACCTCCCGACCAACACGACCAAGATCTTCTCGATCCCGCCCCACGCGCAGGCGTGCATCGCGCCCGACTGCCGGCGGCTCGCCTACTGCGACGCGGCGTCTAACGCCTTCGTCGTGGTCGATGTGGGGTCGGCGGCCGAGGTGTGGCGGTGGCCCGACGCGGCGCGGCGGACCGGGTTCGCGTCGTTTGGCCAGCTCGAGAACCTCGCGGGCGTGACCGTGTTTGAGTTCTCGGCCGACGGGCGGATGCTCGTCGTCGGGGACGCCAGCGGCGGCGTGGGCGTGTACCAGGTCGGGGAGGGGGCGGCGCCGGCGGCGTATGAGCTTGGGGTTGGGGATGAGGTGGCGTGGGTGGATGTGGTGGATAGGGAGATTGGGAGGGTTAGGAGGGGGTAGTTGTTGGGGGTCGGAAGTCGGTGGTCGGTAGGGGGGACTGAAAGGAAGGTCAATCGTTGGTTGGGGTGAAGGGGGCCGGATGGAAGATGTCTGGTATTGCGGTTGGTGGGATGAGTTTATGTTGAGATGAGGGCTGTTCAACTGGTGTTTTGATGGTCAAGGGCCATGTCAAGCTGTCAAGGGCCTACCGTTCAGCTGCGGCTTGCTATTTATGCTGGTGATCAGCGGTTTCTGGAACGCTGTAGCAATGTCGGGCTTGCTCTTTTCAATTCAGGGTCTGGAATTGGTCACTTGCAGTCTGCTTGAACTCCCCTTTTCGTCACATTGAATTTGTCTATTTTTCTCCAAGTTCTCAGTGTGCTATGGCTACCGCTTTAATGATGACGGGTGTTAGGGTCTGTTGAGAGTAAGGGTCGCTTTGTGGGACAATATCAGGACGCATCAAACGTCCCATTTCTGGCGTTCAAGTGGCCCAATACCTCGGGGCCTGCCAAGTTGAGGTGGCGATGAGTTTTGATTAGGGATATGCTACGCAACTTCGCACTGACAATCTGCATGTGGCTAATTAGGTGGTCAGCTTATACTCGGATGGCAGAGCCGGAGAGCTGTTCTTCCTCCTACAACTTGGAGGGGTGAACGGCGTCATGCTGACGTTAAATCGGGGTCTCCAATAATGTTGTGGTTAATTAATGGCTGTTACCGACTCGAACCACTCATATCGACGTGGACGACTGCCGAGAAGCCGCGGCATCCGAGTCTCCAAGTTCGAGAACAAGACCTCAGTTTAGAGACTCGCGAAGAATGATAGAGGAGAATGACAGAGGTGGTACTTACCAATATGCCGAGAATGCCTACTGATTCAGACCGAAGGGGGTTCTCCCCGCAATATGTCGCTGCCGTCACTGGTCGGCACTGAGCCGAGAGCCGGGGGGCTGTGGGGGAGGTTCGGGCTGAGCCAAGACAAGGATGCAGTAACTAAAAATAACCTTGTCGATGCCTGTTCGTATTCGCCGATTCCCGTGAGCGAATGGGCTATAGAACCCTTTCAGCCTATTATGAAGTCACTCTCTCCGTGTCCGAGTTCCTTCTCACTGCCTCTTCCCTTCTAAGAGGCGGGTGACTCCTGCTCTTACGTACAAGACGGGAGCTGGGCCAATGATGCCGGAGCGGAACAACATGCTCGCCAGGCAGGTATGCACTGCCAGCGGCGTTGAGCATCGAGGCAACGCCGGAGTCGGCGCCCTGCTATGAGTCCTTGACCACCCTCTCGGCTGGGCAGTGCCGTGTTGATGTCAACGGCTTGCGGCTGATGGCTCGTGTTGCCCCAGGGAGTCTCGTGATTTGTCCCGATTTGGACCCGTCACGGTTCGGATTGCTTCGTATCCTCGTCGACTCGCGGTATCTCGAGCCTGAGAAGCCGTCTTGGGAGGTTAGGGACTCCGCCAGGTGGCGTTAGCGTTCGATGATGTAGGGGGTCAAGAGTCCGAGAGGGACAGCCTGCTTTGGCCGGCTCTGCTTCGAGTATAAGATGTTGTGAGCTTCACCTCTGACACCTCATCGTAACATCCAACCAACACTCACATCAAAACATCTCTCACTCTCACAACTCGACACAACTCAGCACAACTCAACCTCTCTCACACCAACACTCCGTACTCAGAAATACCCATTTTCATTCTACAAATCCACCATGAAGTACATCGCTGCCGCCCTCGTCCTCGCCGCCTCGGCCTTCGCCGCACCCTCGGAGAAGCGCAACGAGACGTGCACCTTCGGCACATACCGCTGCACGACACCCAACACGGGCATCGAGATCTGCAACGTGCAGGGCGCGTGGGAGCTGGTGGGGGACTGCCCGAAGGACACGTCGTGCCACAACCTGCCGCAGAACGGCTTCGAGCTGCCCTTCTGCACGGCCGCCGACGCGGCGGCTGCCGTCCGGGCTCGCAACGGCCGGCCCGGCCTGAGCCCCGGCGAACCGTGCTCGACCCCGGGCAAGTACGACTGCTTCGGCCCTTACGCCATCCAGGTGTGCGACACCCAGAACGTGATGCAGCTCGTCGGCAACTGCCCCAACCGCACGCACTGCGAGTACCTCAACGGCATCCCCTTTTGCGTGGACAACGTTTGAGCAAGTTCGGAGCGAGATTGGATGGGGGAGGGGGCGAGGGTCTCGGGATAGTGTGTACGGATAATCAGCATGCATGGCACACGGTTGGGTTCACTGTTTCTCTTTGCATCACTCCTTTCAGGCACGACAATTTGGTAATGGTGTGGGGATTATGGTGACGATAGTCAGTTAGAGGAAGATAGAAAGCATCCATATCACCGGACCACTGTGTCCCACACACATCAACCACAGTCTCCCATTGTCCCTATGGTCCCAATCCTTGTGACATGCATGTAGCCAGCCTTCCCCTTTCACCTTCTCTTGTTAGCTCACTTTCCCCAACACACCCCTTGTTATGCCTCGAGACCCCCAACACTCCCATAACAGCAAAACCAGACAATCACTGCATCACCGCTGAAACCGAACGCCGTTGAAAACAGGGTATATCCAATTTGAAACCCGACAAGACCTCTTGCCCAACCCGAACGCCAAACCCCAGTCTCCAAACTTCCCAGTCTCGCCCAAAATTTCCCCCCTCGATCGTGATGATGCCCGCCAACATTGACAAATCACCCCCGCAAAACCTGCACTTGTCCCGTCTTCTCCCTGTGCGAGCTGTCCCCGGCCCCCTCGCCCCACTCCTTAATCAAAAAGTCGAGAAACTTGATCATCTTCTCGGTCGTCTCGCGGGCCGTCCACCCACGCTTGCAGAGCTCAACGTGCTCGAGCCCAAACTTGGCCAGCCACCTGTCGTCGGCCACGACGCCAACCACAAACTCCTTGTAGTGATCCCGAGCGGTCCCTAAGCAGCGGTATCAGTACACCATGGTCAGCCCAACATCGGGTAGGGGGGGATGCACAACACAACACAACACAAAGAAAAAACAAGAAGAAGAAAGAAAAAAAAAAAGGGAAAAAAAACTCACACTCCCCCTTATCCAAATCCCCCATCATCTCAAACCGCCTCCTCTCCAGCATCCGGATCCGCTCCCCGACCGCCCGCTCCAGGTCGACATAGCCGACCAGCGCCGCCCGGTCCGGCTCCACCGTGTAGCCGTGCGCCAGGTAGTCGCACACAAAGTTGGCGAAATGGTCGTTCACGATCCCGTCCTCCCACCGCGCGAGCCCGGCGGATGTCTCAAAGCCGAGCTGCCGCGCCATGCGCTGCCGGGTGCGGGTTGTTGTTGTGGTGGTGGCGTTGGTGGTGTTGGTGGTGTTGGTGGTGTTGGTACTGGCGGTGGTGGTGGTGGTGGTGCCGCGGCGTGATGGCGCCAAGGAGCGGTTGGCGCGGGTGGGTGAGCGCGTTGATCGAGGCATTGTTGGTGGTTTCTTGTTTGTTTATCCTTGACTAGGACGTCAAGGTAGATAGATGTGAGTGTTTGGTTGGTGTTGATAGTAGAAGGCTTGCCTGGGTAAAACCGCTGGGTTGATCCAGGGGTAAAATCGTGATTGAATCGTGATGTGGTGGTGGAGTTCCAGGAATGGTTTCTGATATTTGGTGAGGAAGAGTTGAAGATTCAAATCGACAGAACGCAAGGATCTACGTGTTTTAGTAGGCGAACTGTGAAAAACAGAGTCGCATCAAGCTCCATGACCGCGTACCTTGGGTGAATCCGTGATGCGTTGCATGCATGCAGTTCAAAACGTGCATGTCCCGATGACGGATGATGACCGGGCGACAGGCGGCCATCGCAGGGTGGTTTCGGTCGCGTCTGGCACATTGCTCAATAAAAATATGGCAGAATGGGAGGATTCGCTCTTGATCAGGTCCAAGTTGATCAGTCGACCGCGGTTTGAGATGAGGTGGCCGCGAGTGAGGCCGTAAGCCCGTTGTAAGAGACCGGCTCCGCGGCGTTTTGAGGACTCGCGAGTCGCAACGGTCGGTCCATGACACGGTCGCCCCGAGCGGCCAGCTTCCCCAGATTTGTTGTCATCAGCTTTCGTGATCAGCATTTCCAAAACAACCTGCAGGTAGGAAGCTGCTGACAGACGGTCACGGGTTGGTGACGTTTCTGAGGCCGAACGATAGCCTGGCTCTCAACTGTGCGGGTCACAGTGTGTTAGTTGCCCGACTCCCGGTCGAATGCAGAGAGCTAATTATGCACTCCGCGCGTTGCTCGCGTGACGCGGATACCGCGCCTTCTCTGTATCCCTCTCGCGCCTTCCTCCGCAATTCCGCCCCGCTGCCTCAACCTTTACCAGCAGAGCTCTGCTAGTTGTTTGCGCAAGACGCGTCATGGGATCGCAAATCGACATCCTCAACTTCCCGTTATAATTTACAAGGCGCGTCTGGCCCAGGGTTGCCCACCGGGCTCGCCCGCCGTACCATTGGGAGACATGGTGGGAACTTTCTTTCCGTTTTCGTTTTCGTTTTCCTTGCCAGACTTACCAGGTTGGCACGCGCAGCCAATCATCAACGCGAGTGAGGCAACAGAAAACAGTCAAAACACGGGGCAGTTCTACGTGCCACTGACACTCAAACTACCTTACCACTCACTACCTTAACTACCTAGTAATTACAATCCCACAACGGACTTTGGGCTATGGAACCAAACCGCACCTGGCACGACCCCGAGGTCGAGATCTACGGCAACCTCATCACCCCTCGCGTCGGCTACGCAGCCGAAGCCTACGACCTGGCCAACCGGCGCTGGTACCGCCTCGAGGTCACCGAGCCCCGGGTCCCCGAGGACGAGTGGCTCTCGGGCACGGTTGCCGACCACGTGCGAGCCTACCACGACACCCACGGCCAGGCCCCGCCCTGGAACACTATCATGCTGACGGCGCGCCACGCGCCCGCCGCGACGTACCAGACCCTTCCGGAGGACGAGCAGGTTGCACGTCCCATCCGGAAATCTCTTTCGTATGGCTCTGCGCGGGGGGCCAAACTGCTACCCACCACCTCTGTCGACGAGCTGCAGAACCTCAGCTACATCAGCCGCTCGGCCGATCGATGCACCTGGCGCGGACAGGACTGTGTGTTCAAACGCATCGAGTTTGACGTCGACATCAGGGTCATGCAGGATGAGATTCGCGCGCGGGAAAAACTCATCGATGCCATCCTCGGCGACACCAGCTCGGATGAAACCGGCCAAATCGACATCAACGCCGAGATGACGCGTCGTTTTCTCGTGGTCCCCATCCTCGCAATGGTGAGTGATCGGCAACCGCCAACCCTGGGTCCCCGGCACCGTCGCGGGCGTGTTGATGCCCTTCGCTGGCCGGGACCTGGAGACGCTTGCGCGGGAGGCGGCGGCAGACACGCCGGCGCTGGACATTATTACTGTGTCACACCTCCGGCATCTTATTCGTGGTATGAGGGAGCTGGCAAAAGTTGGCGTGCAGCATGGGGATATCAAGTACTGGAACACGGTGCTTCAGCCCCTTCCAGATGACGGATCGTCGAGGTTGGCGCTGATCGATATTGGGACCGAGGCACCCGAGTATGAGGGGGATGCAAAGGCGCTGGGACAGTTGTTCCATTGGTACTCGGAGGATGTGTCAGGTCTTCGGGCGTCCAAAGAGAAGATCCTCGCCGCGGCCGAGGCGTTAGGGCAGGAGGACTTTGAAGCTGCGCTGCAAGCGTTGTCGGCAGGGCAAGAAAGATTGGTCTAGTCGCGTGCAAAGGAGTGACCAGGGCGTCTGGCGTAATGACCCAACATTTACCGACATGGCATGCTGGATTTATAACGGAATGTTGAGACATTGTCAGGTTTGAAGGATTCGATTGAGCTGTGTCCCTACTAGCGACGCAGCAGCAGCCTGGAACCTGCGACCTCGGAGGCTGAAGACGAGAGCGGGACTGCAGCTTTGTCACTGTCCTCTGGTAACACTTGGATACCTTGCCACGTGCCGGAGGAGGAGAAAAAGACAGTGTAACTGGTGGCGATGGCCTTCGGGGGGGTTTTGACACTACGAAGGCTTTGGCAGCGGGGGGGGGGGGGGGGGGGGCTGGACAGTGCCTGGAAGACTGGAGGACGAATGTATCATGAGAATTGCAGTTGTATCTTAGTATAAGAGTTGCATTCCCAAAAAGCGAGTCGATATGAACCGTCAGATGTGGGCGGTTGCCAGACCCGGGAAAATAAGGGGGCTACGGACATATGATTCAACACCTGCCCATCCTGTATTTACCCCTGAACACCGTCTCTGGCGGAGGATTACGATATGAATGTTCCAGGTTGATGTTGTAAAGGAGCTGTGAAGACCCGATCGGGCATGTTCACCACATGACAATGATGTCTTGTTCCCAATGTCTCCTCCAGGAAGTGTTGCTACTTACATTGCTCAACCCATTGGAAATACAGATCCGGCAACTCTCACCCCGTGCCCATGAAGCCTGTCACTTTGGTCGCCCCTGGCCTATCACATATCTGCCATGATCTCAGCCTCTCCGTACTCATGGCTGCCAACCTACGATGACGCCTCGATGAGTGTTCTCACTGGTCTACTGGATATTTGCCAGATGAGGCACCCATAAGGGCCAAACTATCACCATCCCGACTGGCGTATTTACCCAGCCAACCGAGAAAGGGGGTAAACCAGCAACAAGAGGGATCACCAAAGCCCTCAGCAAAGCCCAGAACAAGAGC
>MU863631.1:145136-184734 GCA_033575675.1 Parathielavia hyrcaniae
CGGCTAACACGGAGGATCCTAGGCTGGCTGATGGACTCAGGGAGGCTGCCGATGTACAATCTGGCCAGGAGGCTGGAGCTGGAGCTTGCGGTCTGATGCCCCCTCCTTCGAAGGCCAGGAGGCCTTCTCTTTTTGTATCTGCAGGCTCAGTCACTGATCGTTTCCTTGATTTTTTCGATATGGGTTTTTCATCCGGCCTGCAAGGGTGCGGTTTTCCTGTATAGTAAATAGTTGAAGGTCCGGCACGCCCCCAGGGCATAGCGGTGTAGGAATAATAATATTTACCCAGCCAGATGCAATCAACGAAGCATGCAAACACCCACAGCAGCAATAACTCCAATAGGCTCCCGGAGTACAACAACAATATCCATCCGGATAATGACATATACAATCCACCATACCCAGGAGCTCGGCACTTCAACTTCGCCCCCCCACACGGCAGTTTGCACCCCCAGTATTCATGTGTCTTGTCCGGTATAAGACGAGATGGGGCGAGCCTTGCGTCCGCATCCCACCTTCCACAGCCAGCCGTTCCGCGTCTTCCCGCTCTTCCCTTGACCCTCCTTGGACGACCATACTCAGGCTCTGACCCTTCCGCATCTCCCCGTGCCAACTTCTCTTGACTGTGACTGAAGGTGCCTGAACCGTGAAGACCATGCGGCGGATTGCACAATCTGCCTTCCTCGCCCTCCTCGCGGCGCTGATCGAGGCGGTGCCCCAGTTCGGCGGCCCCGGCGGCATGACCATGCTCCGATTCGGCTGCAGCAACATCGTCGTCGACCGGATCGACCCCCTCGTGAACCCCGGCCAGGTCCCCTCGCCTCACATCCACCAGATTGTCGGCGGCAACGCCTTCAACGTCACCATGCCCACCGACGACGTGGCCAAGCACGCCGATTGCACCTCCTGTGCCTTTGCCGACGACCTCTCCAACTACTGGACCGCCAACCTGTACTTCCGCGCCCGCAACGGCAGCTACAAGCGTGTTCCCCAGGCCGGCCACGCGTATGTCAACAACTCAGAGAATCCCTCTTGAAGGCTGACCACCCGCAGGTACCAGTTCAACGACCGCTTCAGCACCCAGACTCAGGGCGGGATCCTCGTCTACTATGTCTCGGCCCAGCCGGGCCAGATCACCGCCTTCAAGCCGGTCAGCAGGGGAACCTTCCCCCCCTTTTGTTTCACCCTCATTGATAGGTTACTGATCCCTCCCCCCCCAGGGCTTCCGCATGCTCGTCGGCGACCCCAACATGCGCTCGCGCCCCGACACCAGGCTGAAGCGCCAAAACTGCTACCGCTGCTACACGGGCCCCAGCTTCGGCGGAGACACGGGCGCCCCGTGCCAGGACGATAGCGTCGACACCGAGGCCCTCCCCAACAAACCCTGCCCGGGCGGCATCCGCTCCAACATCCACTTCCCCACGTAAGTGTACTCTGTCCCCTCCTTCACTATTTTCCTTCAACCAAACACCCACTACCCAGGGCAAGATGTCAACTAACCACCACCCCCTCTGATATGATGTCCCGCCAGCTGCTGGGACGGCAAAAACCTCGACTCCCCCAACCACCAAGACCACGTATCCTACCCCACATCAGGCCCAGCCCCCTTCCTCTCCCTCGGCGGCGCCTGTCCTCCTTCCCATCCAGTCCGCATCCCACAGCTCATGTACGAAGTAGTCTGGGACACGACCGGCTTCAACGACGTCAGCGAGTGGCCCGTGGGCGCCGACGGCCGGCCGAAGCAGCCGTTTGTGCTGTCGACGGGCGACCCGACAGGCCTGGGCCAGCACGGCGACTACGTCTTTGGCTGGCGCGACGACGCGCTGCAGCGGGCCATGGACGCGAGCGCCTGCTTCGGCGCGTCGTGCGCGGGGCTGCGCACGCAGGGGATCGAGGCTGCGAGGCGGTGTGCGGTGCGGCAGGCTGTGAGGGAGGATTATGACAAGTGTGAGTTCCTTTTTATTTTTATTTTCCCTCCTTTTGCTTTCTCTTTTCCTTCTCCATTTCCTGCGCGGGGTTCTTCTCGGGGTAAAAATGCATGCTGACTGATCTGTGCGCCGTAGGGCTCGACAAGCTGCCCGGTGTGGACGTGTGAAGTGGCCGAGTGAGGTTGAGGATCCGGTTGACTCGGGTGGAGGAAGGGTGATGACGCTGCGAGAGGAGGCGACTCCTCACAGTAGGTACTTAAGGATCTGCTGTTGGACGCTCGTTAGCACAGTACAGGTTCCAAGGTTGAATGCTGAGCCCGTGGGCCTTCCTTTCGCTCCTGAACAAGATGTAGCAATTTCTGGTTGTGCCAGTCCCCGTCGGGGGCGTCTTTTTTCGTCTGTACTTGGTTATCGTTTCGCTCTGTTTGTTGCCTGCCATAGAGTCTGCAAAGCCGGTAGTAATCACGGCTGGAAGGGACGAGTCACCATGCCCACTCGAAACAAGCCATGAGAAACTCCGTGAAGCACACCCGGCTGTGAGACTTCTCGCAAATATGTTGTCGTTTGGGAGATTCCACAGAGAAAAGTGGCGGCTAAAGGGGAGAATGGAGTCTATTCCGCTATTTGCTCCTGACCCATCATCTGCCCGAGCTGCCAGCGGCGACCTGGCCTGGAGCCAAGAAACTGACATTAAGCGCCTTCAACGACGCCAAAACATCGGGTGAACAACCCCGGAGGCTGGCAGAATGGAAAGATACCGCGCTAGCTGTTCTGGAATCCCCTGAACGGACCTCCCATGCTCATGTCGGCTGTGAACGCGCCCGTGCCCATCAGTCCGAAACTTGCTTCCCAGGGTGTCCTCTCGTATGGATCCGGCGCAAACGTGTTGAAGTTGATGGGCGGCCCAGACGTAAAGAAGCTGCCTTCTCCGAACCCGGAATCATCTGCCCGGGACGACGCGTGCAGGGGTTCAGGGTGAAAGTCCGAGTTACCAAAGTGGGCTTGAGGGAAGTTGTGGTCCATCGCCGCCGGTATGGGCTGCGGGGTTTGGTAGGCGGTGACCTGGCCATACGGGTAAGCGAGCGACGTTGGCGTCTCCGGCAGGAAGCTCATGGACGCCACTGAGGCCGCCCGAGTCGGCAGCTCGCTGCCCCTTGCTTCCCAAGACCTGAATGCTTTGTAAAGGGCGTCTTCGATGATCCTCGGGATGGCGTCCATTGGCAACGAGTCGCGACCCTGGAGCGGTCTTCCGGCATGTTCCTCGGCCGTCTTGGTAAACAGAGTTGGCATCTCGCTCAACAGAAAGTGCTGGAAGTGGAGGCTGGCGTGCGAGTCGGAGGATGTCGGTACCATGTCCTCGGTAGGCTCGGGATCTTGGCATATGTCAGCAAACCGCCCACTACTCAACGCGGTTCGGCCACGGGTGTACTCACATGGCGATGGAATCTCTTCATTGGGGAAGAGAAGCCGGTAAATGTCCCTCCATTTCTCTTCGTCAGTCTGCCGCCGCGAGGTGTGCTTCCTTGACTTCAGTTGCTTCTCCTGGTAGGTGGCGATATCGCCGGGAGGTACTAAGTCCAAGACCTCGCAGGCCACAACGGACATCTCGTGCGCCGCCAGCTCCTTTGCATCACTGAATGTCTGCTTGCACCTCTGGCAGTGTGTTTTGTAATGACGGCGATAGAGATGCTCCCTTTGGATTCGTTAGCTGTGATCTGTAGGAGAGGGTTGGTCACATACTTCAACCTGGAGATGCTCGACCAACTCCTGACAGCGCACACTTCGTGCTCATGGATGTTGTAGGTATGGGGGTCGTGCTTCCGGAATGGGCACGCAAACCTCTTCACAGACTCTGAGCTGCGTTTCGACATGGAAGACGGTGGTCGATAGCGGTCGTCCTCGTCGTCATCTCCCTCGTCCTCCTGGTCGGGTAGGCGCGCGTTGGGATGGAGGCCTTTGCCCGGAGCATGACGTGACGATGTGGTTTTGCGGACGCGCCCGGAGTCTCGAACGTGACCGGAGCTGCCACGTCTGTCACCAACACACTGCATAACCAAAACGTCCCAGTCAAGGTTGAACCGGTCCCAAAGCCGTCCCATGCCTCTGTCAACTCGTTGTTGGTACGTGTTCTTCCACAGTCTGGTCGCCGCAGGGATTCCGTCCGCTTCCGGCCAAGCCTCCGGTTCCGACACGCTGTCGTCCGACATCTTGTCGCTTGTGCCATCGCCTATCCGCGAAAAGCCATCCACAGTGTGAGCGGACAGCGTGCTTGAACTTGTGTGCGGCCTGACCGAAAGACTTGCGAATGTCCTGGTGGCTGGGGGGACCTTGGCGGTGCTTGCTGCCAACCATTCTCCGCGTCTCGGAGGAGTAGAAGGCGGAGAGACCGTTTTGTGCAATGAGACGGGAGGAATGCACAAGGAACCCCCCGGCGAGTGTGCCCGCGACAGCGTAGTTTCCCCGCGACGGTCAAGGTCCAGGAGAGCTTCAGCATGCTTGGGAAGCGCAAGAGTCCGACAACTCTCAACACGGCGAAGATGTGGCTGGAAAGAGTGCTGTGGTGTTGGAGCCACAAGCCCGCGAGGTCTGATGGAAGGGGCTGGGTACGACGCTGGTGGCTTCAGAGACTGCTCCTCACACGCTGCCGTGGGCGTGGCTAAGGCTCCCTTTGCGGTCGTGTTGAATACGGTCGGATCAAGAGGTCGTGGAGGGGCCGTGAGCGGTCGCAGCGGTGGAGGCAAAGGAGGTATCGGAGACACCGTCTCGTCTGGTGCGTTCGAGAAAGCCGGATGCAACTCGGGAGAAGGCTGGGCAGAGCGCTGAGCTGGGTTCAGAGAGTTTATTTGTGGATTTCGCAAGTACAGCCTGCTAATCAGGTCGCTGACGTTGCCCTCATGTCTGACCTGAGCAGCACGGTATGCCGCCTCCGCAATTTCGCTGGGGGTTTTTGTTCCAGTCGCGAAGAACTCGAGCATGTCCTGCAATGAAAGCGGCTCTCCTGAGTCCATCGTGCGGCCGGTGGTCGCTGGCGCCCACACAAATCGGAGTTTTGTGCCCTTTGTACGTTCCTCGAGGCTGACCAGGGCTATCCAAGACGCCTCAACTTTCGGTTGTTGAAGCAGCCCTTCGATGACGCGGGTGTGCTGCCACTCAGACTTGTCCTTCCCCTCGTCGTAGTGGCTGCCGACATGCTCCAGGTAGTCGTTGCGTGAGGAGAGAAAGGCGGCGCAGAACCCACAGCCCCAGGCGCTTCGGATCGGTGAGTACTGGACAGGAGTGCCAGTGTTCGAAACAGGATCAAGGTTGTGGTCGTCCCTAAGATGCTCGTCCAAAAGAGTTGCTCGGGGGAATATTGCTGCGCAGCTGCTGCATGGGTATTGTTCCCGCCGGTCATGGAAGACGAACTCATGGAGCTTCCACTCTGTCTTGGTGTCGAAGGCTGCATCACAGAAGGTGCAGAAATAGTTCGGGCCCTGCGGAACGCTGCTCTTCCGGTGTTCCTGGAACATGGAGCCGTGAGCTGAGATGGGAGACTCCATCAATGACTGACGGACCGAGTACCGTGTCGCGGCCGAAGCGGTCGATGCCCTGACCGAGAAGATGCTGGGCACGGCCGATTCTCGGCTGGCCGCCGTCGAGGCAAACGAAGCCCACGACTCCCTAACCACAGCATCTTCCAGCGCCGGCTCCTCTTGACGAGAACCGATGGTCGCGTCTTTGCCGGTGGCGGCCAGGGGAGCGTGACTAAGCAAATCAGGGCCCTGGCTTGCACTGGGCCGTGGGCCGACAGCAGCGTGGACTGGTGTTGGCATGTCGCTGTCCGGAGGCGATGCCATGATCCGATTCCGGGGATGCTGTGGGTCCATGTCGGTGGTTGGATATCGGCAGCAGATGTCGGGGAACTTTCCGGGGGGTCGGTAATCGAAGTACGCGTTCGATGTCGGCAGTCAAAGCCCAGAATAAAGAACAGAAGGCGGCTTTGACAGACACGGGTGATGGGTCCCGCGGACCATGCCGCGCCCTGACGAACAAGAAGTTATAGACGGCACTGCGATGGGTGTACACCACTTGCGTCGTGAAGACTTGCGTGGCTGCGCGTCGAGGGGTCTTCGAGGACGAAGGCGGCCAGGCAACAAGCCGACCCTCTCGGCCATCGTCTGCTTTGGTTATATGACGTAGCAAAGATGGTGTCCTGCACAAGGCTGCCAGGGGTCGGCCGACGGCGTTCATCGCAGCTGCGCACAACTCCTGGGGGGTCGAGATTGCCTTTTCCTATCGCGGACGGCTGACAAACGAGAGCGGAAAGGCGCCGAATCGCTGGCCGGTGTTTCGAAAGCTTCCCAGCTTGGTGATTGGCCGAGGCCGCCGTTTCAAGAATGACGTCCAATTACGGGCGCATCCCCGTACACTTTTCTTTCAACCTGTGGCCGGCTGAGGTTTGTCTTCTGAAACTGGACTCTCCTTTCACCTGCTTCCAGGTCATCTCCAGCGATGCCTTCGTTAAGATTTGGAGTGTCCACAGCATTGTGTCATTCTCCGGCCAGGACTGACGGGGCGAGAGGGGAATGCCCGTCGAATGAGTTCCTTGCAGCGAAGGGCCAAGACGGATGGAGGCCTCGGTCAGCCTACTTGACAATCGTTTGGGCCGACCCACGGGGCAACCGTGACAGGCGGGAAAGACAGATAACCGAACGCGACTAGAGGTAAGATTCTCCCAATGTGGAAGGATCAGAGACAGAAACTGGGCGGCCTCGCCGAAGGTTGTTCATCGGCACAGCCAACCCCCATGTGTGATGAGACACGGCAGTGCATAGGGAGGGAGATCTCGCAGCGGGCGTGCGTGTTCGAGACTTCGAGTCACAGGGAACGGGAAACGGGAGAACGGGACCATGCGATCGGGCCTCCACAGCCGAGGGATCGCGGCCAATGGTTGCGGGAGTCAGCATGCGCATCTTGGTGATGGACCGGGGGCATGAGTGGTAGGGCTGAGACGACTTTCCGCAGCAGCCGATCTCGAATGCGAAGTCCAGAAATCGATTGGTCTTTTCCCGAGGAACGGAAATTTAAATGCCAAGTGAATGGCAGCCGGGAGTCACTTCTCCGCCAGCTGTGTGCCAGGTGGAAGCTGCAGCACCGAAAGCCAAGCGCCAAGCTCGAGAGCATCCCACATGGCCTGTGCGCAAGCAAGCTTATGCCGCAAAAATTTCGAAAACTCCAGACCGGGAGAATACACATCGGAAAGAGCACTGGCAGTTCGTTTGTTGAAAATAAATAACTGGTGGCCATTGATCTTTTGCGCAAGGTCGACACGCCGCCAGCCACAGACAGCGCATTTCTGTTCCATCAGTATCGAAATCCAAACACTCGGTCAAGATGGTGGTGGTCAATTACCTGCTCTTCGAGAGCGCCGTCGGCTTCTCGCTCTTCGAGGTCGTGCATCAGGCCGATACCGTTGGCCTGGAGCTGCCCGAGGTCAAGGATGCGATGAAGAGCCTCGACAAGTTTGGCAAGATGGTCCAATTGCGCAGTTTCAACCCATGGACGTACGTATCCCGCCCACGGCTTGCGTGCTGACCGCACTGGCGCACACTACTTGTGCCTCGCGACTAACGTGCCTCCAGCTCTGCCGCCCACGGTTTGGAGGCCATCAATCTCATTTCCGAAGGAATCATGCCCGACCACCTGAAGAACACCCTCGAACTCAACCTGCCGCAGACCAGCGGGAAGAAGAGCAAGATCGTGCTCGGCGTTGTCGACAAGCGGATAGCGGGCGAGATCAGCGCTGCATTCCCCGGCGTCCAATGCGAGGCGGCCGACACGTCCGAGGTTGTTGCCGCACTTCTGCGCGGAATCCGTCTGCATGCCAACAAGCTCCTCAAGGGCCTGCAGGAAGGCGACATCAACCGCGCCCAGCTGGGTCTCGGCCACGCTTACTCCCGCGCCAAGGTCAAGTTCAGCGTGCACAAGAATGACAACCATATTATCCAGGGCATTGCGACGCTCGACGCGCTCGACAAGGGCATCAACCAAGGCGCCATGCGTGTGAGGGAGTGGTATGGCTGGCACTTCCCCGAGCTCATCCGGATCGTGTCCGACAATGGCACTTACGCGAAGCTGGTCCTGGCCATTGGCGACAAGAAGACGCTTACCGACGAGAGCGTTGACGACCTTGCGAATCTTTTGAATCAAGACCAAGACAAGGCCGAAGCTATCGTTCAGGCTGCCAAGATTTCCATGGGCCAGGACATTAGCGAGTATGATCTCGCCATGGTCAAGGACCTCGCCTCCAACGTCTCCAAGATGGCCGATTACAGGCGCATCCTTTCCGAGTCGCTCGACAAGAAGATGGGCGATGTCGCCCCCAACCTGCAGGTCATCCTGGGCACCCCGGTCGCCGCCCGCCTCATCTCCCACGCCGGCTCCCTGACCAACCTCGCCAAGTACCCCGCCTCGACGCTCCAGATCCTCGGTGCCGAGAAGGCCCTCTTCCGGGCCCTCAAGACCAAGGGCGCGACACCCAAGTACGGTCTGCTCTACCAGAGCACATTCATCGGCCGTGCCGGGCCCAAGGTCAAGGGCCGCATCTCGCGGTACCTGGCCAACAAGTGCTCCATTGCCAGCCGCATCGACAACTTCTCGGAGACGCCGACGAGGCGTTTCGGCGAGGTCATGCGCGATCAGCTGGAGCAGCGTCTCGAGTGGTACGCCAAGGGCACCAAGCCCATGAAGAACATCGAGGCCATGGACAAGGCCATCAAGGCGGTCATGGCTGACGGCGACGACATGGACATCGACGAGGAGATGATCGACCACCCGCCCGCCAAGGATAAGAAGGATAAGAAAGACAAGAAGGAGAAGAAGGACAAGAAGGACAAGAAGCGGAAGAGCGTCGCCGCTGAGGATGTCGAGATGGCAGATGTCGCCGACGGCGAGAAGAAGAAGAAAAAGAAGAGAAAGTCGGTGGCCGCCGAATAGCGGGCCATTGCTTGCTATGTCTATCACGGGCGCTTTCTGTTTCTTGGTTGGTCTTCGCTCTGCTTTCTTGGAGTTCTTGTGCGGGTCAAAGGAGGGCAAACGGAGTTATGGGGTTGTGTGTGTCTAGACGCGTTGTTGTCCAACGGGATGTATCATACCATCGACTGGAATGGAAACGAGGTATAAGTCTGCATCCTTTGCGGGACCTGATGTTGTGCCAGGCTTGGTGACTGCCGACATTACCCCCGAGTGAAGCTGTAAGCTGCTATCCATGCCATATGCTGAACCAAAATCCTAAATAACGCCACACGCCAACTTCCCACCCATATCGGCCTGGAAATTAGCTCGCTCTTGTAACAACACCTGACTTCGCCAGGCTGCTCATGCTCCCTCGCTACCAAACTCCTTGGTCCACTCCTCGTTTCTCTGGAGGTCCACGTGCGATACAGTTGGCCTGCTGGCCTTGATGGCCCTAACAAAGTCCTTCTTCTCCACCATTGGCTCAAGCAGCTCCTCCGAGGGCACCTTCTCCCACGTCATCTCCTCGGCGTCCGGGTCGCCCGGCGAGCAGGGTGTGAGTTTTGGCTTGTCGTCAACCGTCACCTGCAGGCCAGAGTCAGTAGACGTTTAGGATAGCAATCCACCTTGGAGGCGGACAGGAGCCTACCCTCTTGAAGTGCGTCGCCTGCTGGATTTTCCTCACGGGCTGCATCAGCGCGTCCTGTACCACGATGGTGATGTCCGACCCGGAGTACCCCTCCGACGCTATGGCCAGCTCGCGGAAGTCTTCTGACTTTAGCGCCGTGTTGGTGTCGCCGACGGCGAGCTTGAACATTGTCGTCCGTGCAGCCAGGTCGGGCAGGCTGATGTGCACGCGCCGCTGGAAACGGCGGCGGATGGCCGCGTCCAGCTGCCAGGGGATGTTGGTGGCGCCGAGAATAAGGACGCCCTTGCTGTCTTTGCCGACGCCGTCCATCTGGACGAGCATCTCGGTTTTTATTCGGCGCGACGCTTCGGATTCGCCCTCCCCGCGGGGTCCGCACAGCGCGTCGATCTCGTCAATGAAGATGATGGAGGGTTTGTTCTCGCGGGCCATGGCGAAGAGCTGGCGGACTAGCCTGGAAGTAGAGCTGGTCAGCACATACAACGACGGACCGCGCGCAAGAAGAAAATGTTGCCTGACCTTTCGCTTTCACCCATCCACTTGCTCACAAGATCTGAACTGCTCACGCTGAAGAACGTACTCTTGGCCTCGGTCGCAACCGCCTTGGCCAGGTAACTCTTGCCCGTCCCCGGCGGCCCGTACAGCAAGATACCTTTCCACGGCTGCCTCTTCCCCTGAAACAGGTGCGGGAACTTGATGGGCAGCAAGACGGCCTCCTTGAGCGCCTCCTTTGCGCCCTCTAACCCGGCCACGTCGTCCCAGCTCACGTTGGGCCTCTCCTGCAGGATGGCGCCCGCCAGCGCGCTCCGCAGCTTCTTGCTGTCCTCATCGAGCTCCGGCACCCCGTCCTCGCCCGCCTCCTTGCTCTTGCCCGTGCCGCCCGTCGACGTGCCGTTGGCGCCCACCATGCCGGGCTTCTTGCGCTTGCCCTCGGCGTCGGCGAGGTGCGCCTTGAGCTTCTCGGCCCGGTCCATGTACTCGGCCGTCTTGGCGCGGATCATGTCCTTGGACTTGGGGTTCTTCTCCCACTTGAGCGCCAGCATGAAGAGCTCGAGGGATTGGTAGTAAAGCTGGTAGGCCTTGTCGTAGTGCCCGGCATTGTCGGCGTCGATGGCGAGGCGGACTTGCTTGATGGCGCGATCGAGGAAGTCGGTGTTGGACATAGTGGGCGGTGGTGTTTTTTTTGTCCCGGAATCGAGGTGGAGGATGGTGACACGGCGCGCTGGTTGAGTCTGGTTGCTGGCTTCGACGTCGGGTTCGGGGCAATCGACGACGGGTAGCCTGGAAGCAACGCAACCACTAGGGGTGGGTTTGCGCTACCGCCAATGGGGAAATCGGTAATCCCGACTCCTGATATTTCGCCTAATTTGCTTCTCGTGTCTCAATCGAGCGACGTGGATGTCTAGGACCGCGCGTGGTGGGAAGTGTGCGGTGTTTGGAGGTCGCTTCTAAGGTTCTGGGCGTGCAAAGCCAATCGTCAGTGTTCCGGGCTGTCGTTGACCGGGAAGCAGGATGGCGGGGCTGACGCATTGCTTGGTCCTGCGGGGCGGTAACAACTTTATCTGACTGTTAAATAATTGTGCGTGCTCCCCTACAGTTCACTAATAGCGATATCCAGCTTCTAGAATTCCGTCGGCGGGTCCCTCATATCTCAGCCAAACACATCCCATCAAAAGACGAGTGCCTAATAAAGGGGACTTCGAGTGGACAGAGCGTGGATCTAAGACCGCGCGAGGTAAGGTTCTTGAATATCATCTTGCTTGAGCCAATATCGTGACATTAGCGACAATGTCCAACATCCAAGCCAAGCTGCAAGCTCTCTCTGACGACTTTACCAAGCTGCAACAAGGTCGGAGTTCCCTTACAACTACCCTGGTCCATGACATTCGTTAACACAATTTCAGAGCTCCAAGATGCGGTGCAGTCGAGGCAGAGACTCGAGGCTCAGAGGCAGGAGAACCTGGGAGTCCAAAACGTCCGTTCATCAACCAGATGCTTCCGAGATCATGGGGTGAAATGCTGAGAGGAGGAACAGGAGTTTGCCAAGCTGAAGGAGGGCGAGACCATTTTCAAGCTCATTGGCCCGGTACTGCTCAAGCAGGAGAGGACAGATGCAGAGAGCACCGTGAACGGCCGGCTAGAGTTCATCGAGAAGGAGATGTAAGTTCAGCGACCCCTCAAGCCCCAATGACGTAGAAAACTCTGACCGGAACCTTCAAAGCTCAAGGCTGGAAACACACATTAAAGAGATGCAAGGCAAGATGGAGAAGAAGAAGGCAGAGATCATCCAGGTTCAGACCAGCGCCCAAGCTGCCGGACCGCAGGCCGTCAAGGCATGAGGTGAGGTTATGCGAACGGGGTACTTGAGCGTGCCGAGCCCTTCCAGAAGACCGGTAATTTCATCTACATGGCTGAATAGGCCGAGCAGATAGGTCCCGGCAGGGATCAAGAGGTGACGACCTCTACGGACGCCTCGATATCTACTGGGTCGGAAATGGCAGCATCATGATGGAGCGCTTCAACAGGAACCCGGTCATCTTGACCGAGACACCCGCGTTGGGGTACATGGGACATGTGAAAATACCTTGTTTCAAGGGTAGGCGATCAAGCAGCAGCAGGTGGTGAAAAAATACAGAATAGTTTAGATGGAGGAAGCAGTGAAGTCAAAGTGAAGGGGCAGGGCGACGCGCATGTTAAATTCGGCCAGTTTAAGGCCAATCTTTGCCACCGCTTCCATGTTTAGCTGGCAGTCAACCTCAGGCTCCCGTAGCTCAAACGTGACAAGCCGGGTGGGGGATTCTAAAGAGACCGGAGGGTGAGGAAATATGGATATCCAGTCAACATGTGATATGAGGATACCCAGTGTCAGGAAGCGGGCAATGGTGGAATACAACATGAGTGGGAAAGAAAAGAATGATCGTTGTAGTCAACCTTCCTACACGACATGGTTGACACCTTCGTGCTATCCTCGCAATCGTGGTAATTATCGGGAGTTCTTGCAGGTGTTGGCAGGTACCTCGGGCAACAAACTAGGAGGATTTGTGATGTGTCCCAAGTCTCTAGATCAAACAGAGTCACGTCTGCTCATCGGTATCGGTCAACTTGGGTGGTATTAAAAGTTCCGGGTCATCTAAAACAAGGGCTCACTGATGACTGCAGTGATGCAATAATAAGCCATTGCTTGTGCGCCCTACACAGCAGGTCGCTGCCGAGAAAGAGAATTCGAGATGCTCGTGCACGGGCCATGGAAGCTCAGCTGAATGATTCAGCTGCCCCTGCCTGCCCCGCCTGGTTTCCAGGTTCTCTCGGGCAGCATTGCCTTCCACGTTCTCAGTGGCGGGGTCATTCAAGTTGTCAACATCGACCTGGAAATGCATGGACACGCGGCCATGGGCATGCAGCTTGCAGCGAACGTCGTGCTCCCGTCTGTTTCCAACTCCGCAGGCTGCGTGCGCATACTTCGACCTAGTTTTCTAGGCAGCCACTCATCATCGATCTTGAAGCCGACATGAAAACCGCTTCAAAGAAGGCTCATTGTTTTGCACTGCAACCGTCTCGACCTCGTCTCACCAAACATCAGCAGCATCCTCTTCTCGTTGCCGTCGTTCTCCACCAATATCAAGATGAACAGCACAGACCTGACCGTGGGCAGCCGGCCTATGAGTGCAAAGGAGTTAACTGATAGAGCCCGAGCATTCGACTGGAACCCTCGGATCGGCTTCAAGTACTGGGCCCGCGCGGCAGAGACGATCCATCATGAGGTGCGCCTGCATATGCCACACCCCAGTTTATGCCATCACCTCTACGCAAACTGACGTGTGATTTTACAGGGCCAAATCTACTTGCGGGAAGGTAATCTCCCGCAAGCCTATCTCGTTCTCTTTCGGTACTCGACCCTCATCCTCGAATTTCTCGTCGATCATCCCGAAGCGAAAGAGTCCGAGGCTAAGAAAGCGATGAAACCTCTCCGGAAGCGCATCCCACGCGTGATAGAACTTCTCGAAACCCTACGTCCCGAGATCGAAGCTACGTATGAAGAGTGGTTGAAGCTTTCAGAGACGCAGAGAAATAAGGCCGTACCCACTGGTCTCGATTCGTCGGCGCTCTATGCGAGGCACGCGGCCAACGATCCAGCTTTGTCCTGGAGCTATACCTCACCAGCAAACATTCTCGACGCGAAGGATCATCAGGATCTGGCA
This sequence comes from Parathielavia hyrcaniae, assembly GCA_033575675.1. Taxonomy (NCBI): domain Eukaryota; kingdom Fungi; phylum Ascomycota; class Sordariomycetes; order Sordariales; family Chaetomiaceae; genus Parathielavia; species Parathielavia hyrcaniae. Next base: position 158,903 of record MU863631.1, read on the forward strand.
GTGGATCTGGCCAAGAAAGAGATGGGGAGACGCAAACGCGATGCTGGGGTCTCGGGCGATGAGGAGCGTCAGCGCAAGAGGACCGGCTACCGGGCTGATAGAAACACAGGCAACGGCAGCAGGGCCGCGTCGCATTACCTGGATGATGACGAGCTCCGGAGACAGATGGAAGCGACTCGACGTCAATTGGATCGATCCGACGACTACCGGAGGGTTTTCGATTACGAGAGCGATTCCATCCGACCCTCAACCTACCATTACCCGTCCATTAATAGGACAGAGCCGCTTCACTATCAGCATCCACCCTCACAGCTGCGCGTAGAGGGTCCCCGGCCTCAGCCTCCGCGGCCGCCCAAAGAGCGGGATATCGATGGGTTCCCCGCCAGATCGCCCACTCAACCTGACAAAGCTCACCATTTCGACCTTGGTTCTCCCATGCTCCAGCCGCCTCGGCCGGACAAGGCACCGCTAGAGTCGAGCACGCTACCCGACTACGATTCCATTCGAGAGCAGCCGCCGACCCTCCCTGCCAAGGTGCTAGCTGAACCAGCCAAGGAGGAAAGAGTCACCTTCCGCCCAGCTGCTTACCTCGAGAACGGCGACCCCCTTCGGCCAGTATTTCTGCCCAGCGCGCTGCGACAAGAGTTCCTCCAGCTCGCGTCCGCCAACACGCGCAAAGGGCTGGAAATGTGCGGCATGCTCTGCGGGACCACAGTCAACAACGCGCTGTTCATCTCCCATTTGATCATCCCTGAGCAAAAGTGCACGTCCGACACGTGCGAGACGGAAAACGAGTCGAGTATGCTCGACTTTTGCATCGACAACAACCTGATAGTCATTGGTTGGATCCACACCCACCCAACGCAGACCTGCTTCATGAGTTCTCGCGACCTGCATACCCAAGCCGGCTACCAGGTGATGATGCCCGAGGCTATCGCCATCGTCTGCGCGCCGCAGTACGATCCATCGTGAGTACCCCCTCTCTGAAGAATTGTGTGACTTTTCCATCACAGATGTGGCCACTGACCCTTGTCCAGATGGGGCATCTTCCGCCTGACGAACCCGCCCGGCCTGCCCCACCTCCTGTCTTGCCAGCGGATCGAGACATTCCACCCGCACTCCGTCGATAATCTCTATGTTGACACCGGACATCCGACGGGCCACGTCTACGAGTCGGAGGCCCTCGAGTTCGAGGTGTGTGACCTGCGCCCGGGGCTCTAGGCTCGCCTCCGGAATGCGCTCTGGATTTTGGTACCCTCGTCGTCTCATGCGCGCTTGACATTGTTTCGGCGGCGCTGGTCAAACACAAATGAGGGGCGCGGAATTGTGGCGATACGGCAGACTCGGGGCCGATTCCGTTGGCTTGGTTGGAGGGAAGACATCTGGTATGAGTCTGGCCCAACAGTGCTGCATAATACCACCTGGTATGCCAGCTGGTGGGTTCTTATGACGCCCTTGCTCGTGTTACTTGCGGTCAAGGCTTGGCTCATTTGGGCGTTGTATGACAGGATCATGGAGATCAAGGGATTGGCGCGAAGCTCGCCGGTTTGATTCTGGCATGGGACTTTATGGAGCCCGCCGCCCCGATGCGGATGCATACAATAGCGACGGCGTTTTAGAAGGTACAGCAACTCTAGTATCGTGGACTTGCTGTTCTATTGTTACTGTTCTCGCCTTTTCGGTAGTTGGGTGCCGAACCGCTCAGGGTTGAGCAGCGGTCTAGCTACCACTGAGGTAGTGTTTAAGAATTGGAATCGTCGTTAAACTCACACTTCTCTCTCGCCCAGGTGACTCGTGTCACTTTTGTACAGGCTGTGGTGGCGATGGCCACGCCTCCCTTCGACTGCACCCTCTCGCACTTGGCGCAGGAAGACGGCCTCGAGACGTCGGCCGTGATGGGCGATGCAGAATCGCAGACCACCCCTTGACTAGAGAACGGGCGGCAGAGGATCTGTTGAGCATCTCCAACACAACTGGCCCCGGCTTCGATAACTAATTCTCGCTGCTCATTTCGTGTGTAAATTCCCCACAGGAACAAGATCATGCCCGACGGTCCGTTGTTTCGGAATACCAGCGCTAAGGACTCGGCTCTCTCCTTGTACATACAGGATGGCGAGGTGAGCCAATGTCTTGGCCTCACGAGCGAGAGTCGGATGATTAGTTATGTCAAGTTTGGATCAGAAGCTGTTGGCCAAGTTGTCACGCGTTAGGATCCCAAAACAAGAATGCTTCGCTCGCGCAAAGCCCACACCTTCTCGATGGAGCAACGAAGTCGACATCAGTGTTGCACGGAGGGGGGAAATCAGCAGGATTGGGCGAAAGATGGGTGGGCAGTCTCGACTCTCGAGGGCAGTGGTCTTCGCATGGTATTCCGATGCAGTATGTGGGTCAGTCAGCTGACATGCAGCTCATTCATTGGCTCCAGCTTCGTTCGCTGCCTGGCTTGCCTGGCTATCGCCCTTTTCCCCAAGTTGTTCTTGCATCTTCAACTTGACCAGGTTTCTCGATGCATCTTCAAATACAATTCAGTCCATTAAAGAGCTTCAACACTGCCGATGACTGCGTCAGAAGGCAACCGGGCCTGTGTGGGACCCCTGTGATACGACTAAGCTGGTCGAAAAGTTCGGGCGGTAGGATATCATTGTCTTTGACTTTTCCTCCGACCTCGAGAGTCAAAAACGGCAACCGATCACATGGACATCATCAACCTCGCCTACATCTTCTCCCCCGACAACAGCAGGTTTCTGGACCCTCTGCCGCCTGCAAGTCCTTCGAAATATTTCGACGCGACGTCTTCCAGAGTCGAACCGCCGATAGTCTTGCCAATGATCAAGCCCAGCAGCTCAGCATGGGTGATGATGCTAAGTCGAAGCGCGTCGTGCAGCAGGTCGAAGAGGTCATGCTGACTGACCCCGCGCTTGACTCTCTCTGGGGAAGGGATGCCATGTCAATCCCAGGAGTCTGCCTAGCTCATTGGAGCTGCGGTGTGCTTGCTCGGTAGGGAAAGGTACGTACTCTTCATGACCGTGTCCCTGCCTTTTCGGAGCTTGATGTCGTATTTGCGCAGAGATGACTGCGGATACTTGGTCTTCAGGCTGATGGGATGGCCAAGGCTAGTGATCTTGTAATCGAGTCCGCCCGTCTCGGTGCTGTCAAAGCCAAAGTACCTTGGCAGCTCCGCCTCTGAACAGTATGTCAGTCCTGCATTCTCCCGGTCGCTAACCGCATGGTTTTGTAGTAGAGGCAGATTCTGCTGAAAGAGAGAGAGAGAGGCCGGGGGGGGACGAACTGGGGTTCTTCTCGGGATCGATCTTGCTCTCATTCTCCACCTTGAGACCGATCTCGGCAGTTTTCGCAGCATCAAATTTAGCCTCCCCCAACGTCTTTCGAATGGCATCGTCGTCCTCTTTCTTTCGTTAGCAACGTTGCCCAAACCGAGGTCGCCACACCCCCCGAGAACACACTCACTGTACACCACGATTCCGTGCTCAAATCTCGACTGCCCGGAGTAGCAGATGAGATAGAAGGCGTCCACGAAGCCAACGAGTCGGACCTTGCCTGCCCATCTCTCTCCGTTGACGAGGATATCCCAAGGATGGATGTCGCTGAACGTCATCTCAGTCAATCAATCCCGCCCGCCACCGTTCACGGACACTGGGCTGCACTCACTAGTCGCACTCGACAGTCTTGTGCTTGACTGATCGGCCATGCGCCAGGAGGATTCGATGGTACGACGCCATGTCGACGTCAAGTTGAGAAATTAGTGCCAGGGAGCTGGGGACGAACAGACCGGCCAGCTGATCGGAGGGGAGGGACAACGGAGCCTCTAGCAGGTCTCGAGGACATCAGTTGCTCGGCTGAAGAGCCTTGAAAGCGGAGGTTGGATGCGCTGTCCTTAGTGAGGGGTCAAGCCACGCCTCGTTGTCAAAGGAGTATGCTCGCTTCGCATGCCTCTTCTCGGAATCTCGCCAACGATTCACGACTGCCCAGAGTCGGGTACCCCGAGGTTGGGCATCTCTCATAGCGCACCTCCGCAGACATTGGGTATCCATTCCATATTCCACCGGTCCTGTTGGTCCACGACATCTGACACTCTGGAAGCCATTGGATGGAGCATCATGGAGGCTTGCGACGTTGCAGCTGGAACGGGATCTGGCAGGTGATATCCTCCAATGACGCTTTTGAAGCCCGCATACCTCATGCTTCATCGTCCGACTAGGCAGTGATCCGCTACGTGCAGAACAGCTGTTCACCGAAAGAGTCTCTATTGGTCTGGAGCAAAGGTTGCACTGCCAGCAGTTCTCTCTGTCTAGAGCCCCTCAAAGCAATGATTCTTCATATAGCTATCTAGGCCCAAGGAGCGGAATTTTGCTTCGAGGAGAATTCAGCAAGGCCGGTGCCGCGGTCCAGCAAATCTCCAGATCCCGACTGTTTCCCTTCCTTGATTGAGCTCAACCGCAAGACTTCAACTCTTTCAACGCCAGCCACAGTCCCATATACGACCACGCGATTCGACACACAGCAACTGCTCGAGTACCGTCCTCGATCCCGTTACCATGGCCCAGTCACTGAATACCGACAAATCCCGGCCTCCTGTATTCTCCAGTATGCTGAAGAAGATGGACATTAACCCCGAAGCGGTGACCAAAGGCTTCAAGGACGTCGGCGACAGCCCCGAGAAGCTTCGAGCCTTGCTAAACATGTGGCTCACACCCTGGTTCAAGCCGACCTTCGCGCCTGACGCTGATTATGGCTATGCGGGGCCACACGATGTCGACTTTCTGGGCTTTGCCGAGCTGCCGCAGGGCCAACTTCCGTACCGTATGTTCGACGTCGAGACGGGCAATCTCGTCGAATTCCCGGCCATCGGGCCCCGGGGCCAGTACTGCATGCTGTCTCACCGGTGGAAGGGCGTTGAGCTGGCTCTTGGCTACGTCAACGAGGCCAGACGGAAGGGGCGGGAGCGGTCCAGGGAAGCCAGACAGAAGAACGACGTCGAACTGGTACTGGAGCAGTGCAGGTCGGATCTTGAGGAACAGGAGGTGTTGGTCAAGGCGCTGTGTTCTGGAGTCGACGGACAGGTCGACATCGGCGACCTTCTGAGCCGCCGCTTCGACGCCCGGACCGCTGAAGAGGCGGTAGGGCAGGCAAGGGACCGCGAATACCAGATCAGGTCTCAGATCCGGTTCGCCCAAATGGAGCAGAAGGTTTTCGGAGATCTCGTCAAGGACATGGAGAACCCCCCCACGTCACAGCAATCCAAGATCGACGAAGTTGTTAAACTTGGTAAGGATGTGCTCGATGGATTGCACCGCGAGCTCTACGAGGTGAAAACAACGATCCGAACTGTCGAGGTCACTCGTAACTCGCTACGGACCCACTTTCAGGAGCACCGCGATCTTCGAGATGCGCTGGATGAACTGATTTGCCGCCTCCAGAGGTGGAAGTCGGCCATCAAGCTCCAGCGGGCCATCCAGCAAGCGGGCGACATCTTCAAGAACAAGCACTTCCAAACCCGCGAGAACTGCTACTTGTGGACCGACACATGCTGCATCGACAAGGCCAACGCCGGGGAGTAAGCCATCAATCTTCTTTGTTTGTGGGCATTTGATACCCCCCCTCATGGATGCCTCGGGGGCCTCCCTGCTCCCGAGACCCTCCAAGACATTTCAGGAATAAGAATCAATCAGCTGATATTATTGTAGGCTTTCGGAGTCGTTGTCATTGATGGGAGACTGGTACGCCACGGCCGAGTTCACTTTGGTGCAAATCGATACGCCCTTCCGTGAGGCCGACGCTGTGGAAGACTGGCATCGATTTGAAGAAACCAGCCGGACCAGGGAGGATGAAACGGCGGGGGTGACGCCCAACATTCCGTCGTTCAAAGACATCAAGGATTACGGACCTGAATGGAGCACTCGCGCCTGGACACTGCAGGAGCTGGTCATGAGCAAGATGACCTTCTATGCCAACTCGGCGTGGACTCCGCTGAGCCGGCCAGTCGAGAGCCTCGGCTACCTCTACCACCTGGTGCCCTTCCTTGCGTTGTATACACGCGCCAACCCCCGGAACATGTACGGTTCTTCGCTCGCTTCCGTCCGAGGGTTTCGGGACGTCAACATTCTTGCAGACATCTTGGCTGACCAACCTGCGCTGGACCGGTTGGACCAACTCCGAAAGGATATAAAGGGGAATCAGGCTGGACTCGGAGACGAACTTCCTCCGGATGCCGCCTCAAGAGTTGAAGTCGCTCAGCACTTGATTGCACTTCTCGGCGCTCTTGACTTTCAGATCCCAGACACGCTAACTAGCGAAACAGCGATCATTGAGATAGGCCAGGCAGTCTATCTTGCCCTCTCTGACATCGAGAGCGACCTGCCGGACACTGACACCTGTCGGCGTGACGCAAAGCGCAGCCTCTTCCTCAGATTGGAAGAGCAGCTCCCGACACCCAACCTTAAATGTCTGCCCCCCGGCTTTGAAAAGGGAGATATGGAGCTGCAGAAGATGCATCACGCCATTCAGTTTCTCCTCCAGTGCCTGGTTGCCGAGGCGGAGGATCTCATTCTCGCGGACCGGCAATACGTGGCCGAGTTTGGACAGGTGCAGCAGCTCGAAACCTGGCAGCTGGGCACATGCCGATCTGGATTTCCGGCCCACCACGTCCTGGAAGCATCGGTGAAGCGCAAGGCCACCGTCGCCACCGACCGATCATATGCCCTGATGGGCATCCTGGGAGTGCGCTTCCCTACCTTTCCTGCCGAGGGCTATTCCAAAGCCCTAGCACGGCTGCTCGATGAGGTCGTCATTACCCGCAACGACGTCTCCGTGTTCAACTGGACGGGGATGGAAATGGGAAGTCCGATTCGCGGGAGGTCCATGTACCCCCGCTCGCAAGCGGCATACGGACACAGCCAGGACCTCGGCAGGCGATACAACTTGGTTCTCTCGGCTGGAGTCCGCGAAAACGTGCAAGACATTCTGCACACGTACGAGAGTGTCATTGACACCCTGAAGGATGCCATCAAACTCCTGAAGGACAAAGAACGCAAGAGTCTGCCCCTCGAGTGGGTCAAGCGGATTGTGGCCATTGTCGTGGAGAGAAACTTCCAGGAGCTCAAGTCTCTGCGGGAAGGGCTTGGGAAAATCATCGGGTACGTTGGGCAATGCCGGAAAGAGGAGAAAGAGCCGGTTGCGAAGATGGCAGCAGCGAAGGCCGAAAGTGCGGAGTCCCCGACGGACACACGGAAGGGGTTCTTCAAGAGACCCACGCTACCCTCGGCGCTGTCCATGCCGTCACCGTCGACTTCGTCCTTCTCCCTGTCCGGGTTCAAGAACCCCGCTCCTGTGAAAAATGAGGCGGAGAGTACAGAGACCACAAAGAAGGGATCTAGGTTCTCATTTGGAAAAGGAATGAAGTCGTCATCCTTCAGTCTGTCCAGGAAGGTCACAGCTCTCAGTGAGGAAACGGAGCCCCTGGTAGCCGAGGAGGTACCAGTGGTGCTTCCAAACCCAGAGGAGGCTGAACCTACCCCTGACCCGCCTCCGGCGTGTGAAGGAGAACCACCCTCGGCGCTGCCGTCGTGGACGACCATGAACGAACCCGTGATGAAGTATCTGGAGGCGAAGTATCTGGAGGCGAAGTATCTGGACGAAGACCCCTGCACGCTGCCACCGGATATTGAGTCGGTCAAATTTGACGTTGGTGACGACGAACAGACCGCTTTTTCCAATATCACCGGCTGGAAGGATTCTCATCCAGCACAGGACCTCGACACCATTTCGCCAAACCCCATCGTTGTCAACAACTCCGGGATCGAAGGCCTATTCGACATCCAGCGAGTCATTGTGACCATGATCGAACCGGACAAGCTGCGCAAGCAGGTCGGCAGAGCAGCCAGTCCGCACGCCAGGATCACGGGCTGGTGCTCCATCAGCACGGGCTTCGCCAACGTCGTCACCTCCTTCACATGTGAGCGGCGCCTTCTTGAGCAGGAGCTTGGCGTCATCGAGTCCGTCGAGACGTGGGTGCTGCAAGAGCAGACCAAGGACAAGAGCGAGAAACGCGGTACCCGGATCCTTAAGGACTCGGTCGTCTCTGGCTCCGCCTCCAACAAGCCCGCCGAAAAAGAGGCTGGACAATCCGCCGATCCTCAAGCCGGCGAGGGGAAATCCCAGAAGGGCGAGGCGAAAGATGCCAGCGAGTCTGTCGATGACGGGGTTGCGGAACCCACCGATCCTCCGACCGGCGAGAAGAACGACGGCAGCGCGGCGCAAGGGACCGGAGACTACCAACAAGCACCCGGCGAGGACAAGGACAACGACAACGACAAAGACAAGGAAGCCAAGAGCGACAATACCGAAGAGGAGCGTCGAGTGAGCCGCATGATCGACTTCATCCAGGAGCCCCAGCTGGAGCTGATCGCGGGGGAGTGGGTGCTGGCCCGCTTCTCGGCTTGCCCCGGCGCCAACTGGTTCCTCTGCCACCTCGAGCTCGGCCCCACGCACGGCCAGTTCTACGGCTACCGCATCGCCGCGGGCGCCATCGACTTTAGCAAACCGACGCCGGAGCCGGGCCTCGTGGGCGTCTGGAAGACGTACATGGACCGCAAGAAGCGCAGGATGTGCCGGATTTTGAGCGAGTACGTCGAGAGTAGGGAGGCGTGTTCGGAGGTCGAGAAGCTCATGATGGGTCCGGAGTTTCTCCGAAAGGGCTTTGACTCTTTTGAGATGCCCACCATGAAGGAAGTGTTCTCGTCCGGGGCCGACAAGCCCCCGGCGGAGGTGGTTGTGGATGAGGGAAGCAAAAGCGAAGGGGAATGGGAAGGGGAAGGGAAAGGGAAATGGGAAGGGGAAGGGGAAGGGGAAGGGGAGGAGAGCAATGACAAGTCAGAGAAGGGCGAGGATGACAACAGCTTGGACGTTGTCGCCCTTTTGAACCAGATGCTGAAGACGGGAAAGCTGGCGGCGAAGACGTTTGGCCATCTCGCTTCCAGTGCCGTGCAGGAGAAGTATCATGAGCTGCATGCAGCCTATCTCGACAAGAAGCTCACCAAAGCGGTGTTGAAGCAGACGCCCAAGAGCCTGCGGAGCGCGGTGGAAAACATGCAAGACAACAAGAGCTTCCTGCCGGCAATGTTTCACTCGTCGACGAGGGTTGCTATGTTCTAATGTTTCAGGGGCGAGGGTTTTCTGGCAACGAGGGTAAGTTGATGGCCTGTTGGAAAGGCATTTGGCGTCGCGAGACCCGAGATTGTTCGTTCCTACTCCTAGTACTAAAACTATTGCTACCGTTACTCAACGTTCCAAGGCCAATATTACAACATGCCTTACTTCAACTTGTTCCCTCACCGTGGTTTGTGGGCTTGTGAGATCCGTGACCCTGCCGACAACCCATCCCAAAACAGCGCCACTAAAAGCTGTCCAAACATACAAAGCGCCAAACAACACTCTTACTTATCTGAGCATCACAGCGAGTCTTCCTACAGCTTCGCAGCGATGCCCTCACCCTTCAGGTCTTCGCACACACCCTTCCCAATCCAGTCCGCAATCGCCATGCTGGTGACCATGGGATTCACGCCACTGGCACTGGGAAACACGCTCGCGTCAGCGACATACAGCCCCTCGGTGCCCCAAACCTGCCCCCGCGGATCCACGACCCCGTCCTTGGGCTCGGCACTCATCCTGCAGGTACCCATCTGATGCGCCGACGCAAACGGCGTGACGGGCGGTTTATTGCCGTGCGCCTGGAGCTTCTCCAGCCACTCGTCAAATTCCTTCTTCTCCACCTCGGCGCTCTCGTAGGCGTCCTGCCTGATGAAGGAGGGGAAGCCGGCAATTGACGGGTGGATCTCCCTCGCGGCGCGGGCGTACAGGATCCTGCAGAGCTCAACGACGCCGCGCAGGATGTGGGCGCGGTCAAAGTCGGAGGGCGTGTAGGCTATGCGGGGGCGGCCGTTGGCCGGGTCGCGGTAGACGTAGCCCGAGTCGCGGTCACGGCAGATGGAGATGAAGGCGTTGGTGTGGCCGTATTTGGCGGCCAGGAGCTTGTAGTCGATGCCGGAGGTCCACTGGAAGTAGGGAAGGGACATGGAGGGCTGTCGGGTTGTGGGTTAGTCGTGATCGAGGAATAAGGATGGGAGGGAGAGATGATACCATCATTGACGTGGCTTCGAGCTTGACCCCGTGGCCCTTGGAGTCGAGATTCTCGAAGGAGGTAACGACAGAGGTGAGGATGCCGCCTGTGAAACGTTAGTCGGAGAACAGGGGGCGGGAAAAAGGCGCTGCTTGCCCTCCCACGGCTGGACGGCGTGGTCAAAAACGCCAGACACAAAGTTGACCGGATGAAGGTGCAGATTCTTGCCGATCTGGGGGTTCTGCTGGCTGTTAGCATCAGTTCACACGGGCAGCCGGAACCACACGCACCTTGATCCCGCTGTTGAGCAGGACAATTGGGCTCCAGAGCGTGCCGCAGCTGACAATGACCTTCCTCGCCCTCACCACAACCTCCACCTTGGCGCCGTCTCGAGCCGTCCACACACCCGTGACCCCTTTGGCTACCTTCTTTCCCTCCTTCTCCTCCAAGATGACCATTCCCACCTGCATACCCTCCACGAACTTAGCCCCTTGTTTCGCAGCCTCCGGAAACCACCCATTCACAGGCCCCATCTTCTCCCCCCTGAAACACCCCAGCGTACAATACCCACAGTCATGCCTCTCCCCGCGGCAGTTCTGCGGCACAACATCCGCCTGGTAGCCCAATTTCTTAGCACCCTCCAACAAGACCCGGTTCGCATGATTCGGCTTCACCGCCTCACCATTCACCCCCATGACCCCACACACGCGATCCAAGCACCCCTCAAACTCATCACTCTCAAACAGCGACAGCCCGCGCTCGGCCGCCCACTCGCGCCGCACAAAATCTTGCGTCCGCAGCGACGCGCTCCAATTCACCGTCCCGCCGCCGCCAAAACACGACCCGGCCGTGATGGTCATGGAGTTGTCGTCCGACTCGATGGCCCCGCCGGCGTCAAACAGTGTCGATAAGCCGGCCGTTTGCGACAGCGGGAAGTGGCTTGCGTCGTAGTGGCGGCCCTTTTCGAGGACAAGGATCCTGAGCGCGGGGCCAAACTCGGACGCGAGGCGGTTTGCGACCACGGCCGCGCCGCAGCCCGATCCGACGATGACGACGTCGGCGGCGACTTCGACGGGCGCTTGCGGGTGCGGGTGCGGGTCGGCGGCGGAGGGGTGGAATTGCAGGAACTCAAAGGGGTGCGAGGTCGAGCCGGCGATCCAGACCGATGACACCGGGGGGAAACCCGTGAGCGGGGCGAAGGCGGTGCTGCTGCGCATGTGGGCGAGCTTGGCGAGGGCGGTGAAGCTCTTGTGGAGGGCGCGGAAGGTCCATAGCGAGGCAGTGGACCACTTCTGGAGGATTTTGATGCGGTCGGAGATGGGGAGGGAGGGGAGCGGGGTGGCGTACGAGGTGAGCAGGAAGCTGCCTGGTCGGGTGCTGTTTCAGGGTGTGAGTGAGCCGAAGGGATCGATGGGGCGGATGGGTGTGATACCTTAGTATGGTGAGCAGGATGCGCATGGCCCGTTGTTTATCGGGCGGTATGTTGGTGAGGACGCATTTGAGGACTTGGGTGAAGACGGGGTTGTCTGAGGGGCGCTCGGCGAGGTAGGCCTCGACGAGATGGGATGAGGGGTGGAGAGGCGACACGGCTTTCCGAATTTCGACGGCCACGTCTGAGTACTGGCTTCTGGGAAGATAGATGGCATCATTATCTGGTCCCTTGAACCCCGTCGTCGCGATTGAGTCGTCGAGACGAACGGCGGGGATGGCGGCGTCCATCAGCGCCATCAGGACCTTCCATTGGCTCTCGCCCAAAAAGTCGACTGCTTCGGGAAGATCAACCGCCACCGGCCCCGAGAGAGGCGCCGTCTCAACTGTTGTCGCCATGTCAATTTCCCTCTGTAGTCAGGCCGTCTTGTTGACTCGAGAAGTCGACTTTTTGCTGATGCAGTCCCCGTCTCCTCCGTGAACGTGAACGTGAACGTGAAGGAAGGGCAGGGCTGAGCCCGGAAATTATGCATGTTAGTCCCGGGAAGTGGGGACGATGCAACAGGGCAATGTACCTCCCCGCATTCCATTTGCTTCCTCCCGTCGTGATTGGCGCTTGACCGAGCTGGGGTTAGTTCAGGAGACGAAAGGTCCACACACGTGGCATTGGACCCCGGATCTGAGGCTCCACTGAAGACATTATGAGGAAGGGGGAGGCTGAGGGGCAGTTTTGGACGGCTTCGATCTTCAGATCATTCTCCGACAAAGGCAGGAATCGCGAGTCATGCGACAACGGTGAACTTGGCAGGAACAGGTAAGTCCTGAATGCGAGAATCTCCGAGGGCAATGGTGACCGTAACCCTCCAAATCCAAGGCCTGAGAACTTGAGAAGGCTTTTGACCTTGGAACCGAGGTTCAATTTTCGAATCACAGTGGCGCTTGTTTTGGACGAGAGCGGTGAACACGTTTCCAAATTTGCCGCCCTTGACAAGCTACATGCTCACACGTCCAACCCATTTTCTCTCCAACGACTGCTCCAGCTGAGTTTCAACTTTCAAGCGAAAAACCGGAAACCCTTCCCACTTCGGCTCCACAGGCTACAGCCTCTCTCCTCACATCGCGACTGGCCACTTCAGAACGAGATGGTGGCGCCGCTGGACGAGGTGGCGCTCTGGGCGTTGCCCGAGCCGACGAGGCTGTAGCTGTAAGGAAGGGAGAAGGCCGAGGTGGACGGGGCGTCGTTGGTGGAGCCGCCGAGGTTGACGTCGTTTACGGCGGCCGAGCCGTCAATGTCGGAGTCGATCGAGGTGATGGCGCGGTTCGCGTTAACAAAGGTGCTGGACTCTACGAGCACCTTGGCGCCCATGCGGGTGTTGATGCCCGACGTGGGGATGTTTTGGTAATAGTTGCTGGAGAGGAGCAGGGTGTGTCAGCACCGCGGGATCTGATGCCGTGGGACTTGGGTTGGATGGGTTTGGAAGAAGTCTGTTATTTGCTCACTTGTAGATGTGGCCGGTGCCGAAGCGGATCGAGGGTGTGCGGCTGTTGACGTTGACAAACCTGCAGTTGGCATACGTCACATGCAGCTTGCCCGTGTCCTCGCCCGCGTTGTTGTCCGAGTGGCCGACGAGCGAACCCTTCCACTGTTGAACCGCGAGGTTTGGTCAGCCATCGACCATCAGATGGTTTGGTTTGGGCCACGGAACACCAAGCTTACGTGGTCATGGAAGTAGCTGTGCGAGACAGTGACCCAGTCGGCGGCGTGGGTGATGTCGATCAGGCCGTCGTAGTAGTCCTTGCCCACGTTGAGGTCGCCGCTCAGGTCAAGATGGTCGAGCCAGACGTTGACACCCTGGTTGACGGTGATGCAATCGTTGCCCTTGACCTTGCTGAGCTTCAGGTTGCGGACGATGACGTTGTTGACCCGGCGGATGTGAAGATTGACGCCGGTGATGGCTGCAAGAATCGGCAGGGTAGCCAAGTTGTCAGCACGCCTCCTCCTCATGTTCACGCGTTGTACGCGCTTAAGTATGGGTTGGCTTACAGGCGCCACTCTTGCCGAGGATGCTCGTGTTGGCACCGACCCTGATGGATGCGGTGCCGCTGATGCTGCCCTGGACGTAGACAACCTTTTTGGCATCGCCCGCGACGGCAGCGCTGAAGGACGGCAGACTGGAGACGGTGGTGGTTGTTCCACCGGAACCGCCCGTTGTGCTATCGTCATGGCCTCGTGTCAGTGCTTTCAGGTTTGCCGCCCAAGAGGGAGAACCGGAACTAACCCGCCATTGGAAGAGGCATAGCCAATGTTGCAAGCTTCGTCGGGGTTGGCACGCTTCTCGATGGTCGGCGTGGGAGTGGCGCTGCTAAGACTGGCCAGCGTGGCGATGGCGGCGGCGACGAGGAACTTCATGATGGGTAATTCCTGGATGTTGGTCACGGAAGACTCTGTGCGATGGATGGATGGAGTGGTGGTGCTGAGAAGGCTACAATGGTGCTGCCAGTGCTGATCTCCCTCTTTATATACACGAGTTTGCAGAAACCTACTCGATGATTACCTGTTGCCCGTATTCAGTCCCTTGATACACTACCCTGAGTAATTACTCCGAGAGAGTGTCTTTTCCATCGGCCCAAGGCTCACGCCCATACCCAGGGGATCAGCGGCCCGTGCCGAAGAAGCAAGGTAAGGACAATAAAGTTGTGTAGGCACCGTGAGTACGTGTACTAAACAATTCTACACGAATGAGAGACTGAGAGTGCGCTGACTGCAGGGCTTCTCGAGACGGACCGTATGCTGCTAGAGATTGATGATGTTCGCTTGGCATCACAAGACCGTCCATCGACAGCAACCCCATCATCCGTGGCCCAACCCCAGTGGTGGAAGTCCAGCAGCAATCCGTACGAGGTTGCCTCACTCTGGCAGTCGCACACATAGATTGGTATTGCGGGGCTGTCAAGTCCTTGAGAGGTACCTTGGGAGACTGGACATGCTTGTCAGACGGGAATCGAAGTCTGGGGTACAGCAGCGCTAAGCCTTGGACTGCCGGAAGTGTTGTTGCCGTGGCCCGCTTGGGACAGGTTGACAACGGGGAAGGTCGGGGAAGCTGGGAAGTGGTAGCCCAGAGCCGGGCAGACCTCGTCACCTTCCTTCCATATTCGGCACCACCCGCCCTTTTCTTGGTTCCGAGAGTTGGGGTACCTTCGTACCCACCCGACGATCCCCCTTTCTCTCATGTTTTACAAGTTGCATGATGATGGCCGCCAATGTTCATGCCTGATGCCTCGGCGCGCATAATTATCTGGGACACAACCGCCAATTAATTCTCCCACCAATAGCGACGATTGAGCCTCAACTGTCAGTAAAGACATCGGAACTCTTTCTTCTTCAGACGACTTGTCATGGCCGACTTGAGCCATCCCGAGATGCCACGTGCCATCACGGTGCCGTGCGCTGGTTAGTACAGGTGTCGAGTGTCGACGGAGGTGAATGAAACATCACGGATGCCCTTCCATCGTCCTATTCGTGGCAAAAGCTCCTAGACATGTTAGCTTCGCAATCCTTTGTGTCGTATACGGCCAGTGCAAGTCTTCTCGCACCAGGCGTAATAGATGATGCCCGTGAGCAAACGCGGAAAAATCGGTCAACCCACTGCACTCTCTAATTATACGCCGCTGGATTGGAGCAAGCTGATCAAATCTATCTCTGTCTTGTTGCTGGCCGTTTGCGACGTCGATCCAACACCGACTCACAGTCACTCACTTGCCTCAGACAGACCCCTACACAACCTCCATTATCAGCGGTGAGAAATGGTTCCCAATCTACTCGGACTCCTCACCATTGCCGTTGCCGCCACCGGCGTGCTCGGCCATGCCGTGGTGAGGGTGCCTACACCTCGTGGCGTAAGTGCTTACTACAGCTGTCATTTGCCTCAAGCGCCGTTCCAGTACTGAATGATGGGTGAACTATCCAGGCCGGCTCCTACTATGAGGAACGATGCGGCAAGACGTATGCAGAGCACATGGAGAGCGGTGAGTGTGTTGAGTTGTGTCTAGCGTTGGCCTTCCTCATATCGCCCCAGCAATGTCCCAAGCACAGCTCACAGCGATACCCTCGGCAAGAGCTGTCAAGCTGATATCCTCCGCAGACAGAGCTGGTCCCATCGAAGACGGAGTCGCAATGGCCGGCTCGGAGCTCAACTGCAATGCCTTCCTCTGCCGTGGCTACCAAACCGAGGACAATTCCGCGACCGAATACAAGCCCGGCCAAGTCATCGACTTCAAGGTCGACCTGATCGCCGGTCATCGCCCGGGATATGCGGCAAGTAACCAGACACCCTTGCCATGGTCCCTTAAGGCTGAATGCTAACTCGGCATGGGCTTCAGAACGTGTCCATCGTCGACCTGGCAAGTAACAAGATCATCGGCGGCCCACTCCGATCTTGGGATACCTATCCGAATTCAACCGCAACGACCCCTCGCTCGGACAGTGAGTCGAAGAATCAAGACACACGACTGCTTCAGGTCAGGCACATATTTATCGACCACATGCTAACACTGCCGTAGTCAACTTCAACGTCACTATCCCCGGAAACCTTGGGACCGCCTGCAGCACCGGCGGCAAGTGCGCCATTCAGTGGTACTGGTACGCCATCAGAAACCAGCAGACATATGAGAGCTGCGTCGACTTCTTTGTCAAGCCGTGAGAAACTTGTCTTCATCCCCTCTCCTCGGCCACCGGTTGAGACACTTACGTGGTGATTATCCCCGCATAGCTGTCACAGGACTTCGGGAATGAAACGGAGTCATCTCCATTGAAGAGAATCTCGAATGGGCTGGTAAAGTTCAATGTTGGACAAGGCATGTTGAGGAGGAGAATGTCAAGTGCAATATATATCATGTTATACCCTCCGTCAAAGGACGACAACCGAGCAATTGAGCTCTATAGGCCGAGCACGCCCACGAACCAGGCCCTCATCCTCTTCATGGCGTCTCCATCGACCCCCTTGCCGCCCTCCATCAAAATCCAGTCGTGAGCCTCGTTCTTCATCACATCCAGCTGCACCGTCAGCCCCGGGTTGCCCCGTCGAACTGCATCCGCAAAGCCAACCCCGTGATCCAGCAGAACCTCTTGCTCGCCGACCGTGACATACACGTCCTTGACAATGCTGTCTAACCCCCTAAACCAGCCTTCCACATCCTCCAAATCCATCGGCATCGCCCACCCCTTCCCCTCCCCAACCTCCGCCTCATACTCCTCCACCCCCTCCAGCATCCAATACTTCAAGGTAGCCGCCGAGCTCGCAGAGAGCATATCAATCCCCCCATTCCTCCTCACGCTCGCCCAGCGACTACTCACGCTCAGCACCGGCGACACCAAGAACGCCCCAGCAAGCCTCTCCCCACCCGCCCGCAGCAGCGACAGCCCCTCCACAGGCCCCCCAACAGCCGCATTCGGCCGCAGCAGATGGCCCAACACCTGCGCCATCAGATTCCCGCCCGCCGAGTCGCCGCCCAGGACCAGGTTCCCCGGCCTCACCCGGCCCGACGCAAACAGGTGCGCCAGCGCCGCAGCCGCCTGCCGCAGCTGCGTCGGGTACCGCCCCTCCGGGCAGAGCGTGTACTGCAGCACCGCCACCGCCACCTCCTCCTCCTTTGCACCCTCACATGCTGCATTCGATTTTCGAGCGGCCGGCGAGGCGAGCAAATACGCGCGCGCGCACCACTCCAGGTGCCCCGGCAGCGCGGGCGCCATGTAGCCGCCGCCGTGGAAGAAGAGCACGAAGCGCGTCGCCCGCTGGCGGTCGCCGATCCAGAGTAGCGAGGAGCGGCCGTCTGGGAGGGGCTCCGTGTCGAGGCGCAGGCGGGAGGCGAGGAAGGCTGCTTCGGGGTCGCCGTTGCCGTTGCCGTTGCCATTGCTGTTGCTGTCGCGCTTGTGCTTCAGATTAGCGGCCGCCGCGCGGGACTGGCGGCGGGTGAGCCAGGCGGCGTAGACGGCCTCGGTCGAGGGTTGGATGAACTGCAGCTGGCGCGGGGTGAGGCCGTGCAGGGCGACGCGGTAGAAGGCGCATGTTGCAAAGTGCTGGAGCGGGATGCCGCGGAGGGCGGCGAGGGTGTAGCTGCGGAGGAGGCTCACGAGGAGGTTAGGTGGGACTGTGCGGGGATGTCAGTCGGGGCTATTCGGGGGTAAGGTACTTGTACCGTAGGCGCTAATTAGTTGTGGAGAGAGAGAGAGAGAGATGGATGTGGGCTCACAGAGGACAGCGAGTTTGAAGAGCAGGCTCAATCCCTCGCCGACGGACAGCCGTGGTGAGGTGGAGGCGGATAACGATGCCTGTTCTTGGTCAGCCATTTGTTCATTTTCTGGTATCGAGTTGTGGGATCAGCGTACCATTTGATCCAATTGATCCTTCGATGAGTGAGTTTCGGTTTTCCTGCACAGCTGTCGCCGACTGTCGCAGTGGGACTCAGCGGAGCTGCTGAAGCTTCAGCTCAAGATCAAGCGGACCTGGAGCTGCCTTTTTCACTGTTGCAACCCCTGGTTTTCCGAAGTCCAAACCCGGCTACCTTCCCGTTGTTGAACTGCAACTGGGCGAGACCGGGCGACTCGCCGCTGGGAGCCGTCATAAGGTAACGCGATTCGGCGTTGGCGTGGTCGTCGACGGGGCGCGGTTTCTTGGCAAAAGACTCTGCAAATAGTGTGAAAAGCGGTCAACCATCTCCTTGGGCGGAGTATGCCTCCAAGAATACAATCTACCACTTGAGTCCTCGAACTGCCACTTGCACTGGCCTTAGATAACAGGAAAACGTTATGATTCTAATTGCGCTTGAAGCTGTTAGTTGTTCCAACTTCCGTCCGACTCGGTCCCAGCAGGAGTCGTTGCCAAGCGACTTGACTAAGGCTAACGGCAGACTACCCAACATCCGCAGAGATGCTAAACCCTTTTGGTACATCGTCCCACCAGCCACACCAACGAAAATCAGCGTTGACAATTAATTGCTCTCGTTGCATCGAGCACTGTGGTGGGTCGTGATACGCCGAGTGTTGAGTTCCCAAAATGAACGTGGAAGAAGACAGCGATGGTGTTGGCCATAAGTAGACGGCGAGGGCTTTTCGCCTCTTCCAGACCGGGGCTTGGCGTCTGTAGCGAACAAGATAGCATTATCCGGAGAGGGGTTTGGGATGGCCTCTCTTCCTCGCTCAGCGAATCGCTACACCGTATTGACTAGCGCGATGGAGACAACGCTGTTGTTCAGCTGCAAGCGCGCATGCGTGTCTCCATCACCAGGATCTGAGTCTTCAACGCCACTCCAGTTCAGTAGTTCAAAAACCTGACGGTCCTGACCGCCGGACTGCAAAAATGTCGGGACCAACTCATGAACTTTCCTGGTGCTCTTTTGTTTTGATTGCCCCTGAGCCCCCGAGTTAGCGCAGTGTTACACAGAAACCACCACAAGAATGGCCACCCGCCGCGAAAATGGCGGCTTCCACATCGACACGGTCGCCCGCGCCATCCGCAAGACACTCCTGAACGAGTATCTCGCCCTGCCCGTCGCGGCAGCCGCGACCTGGCTCAGCCACCCCTCCGCCTCCACCCACGTCGCCCACCTGCTGGACCTCGCCTCGCGCCTCCACCTCAACCTCACCGCGGGGACCGTCGCCCAGCTCGCCCGCGCGGCCCTCTACCTCGGCGGCGCAGGCCTCCTCATGTCCACCAACGCGCTGCTCAACAAGTGGGCCGCCAACAGCTGGACGGCCAACCGGCCGGGCGAGTGGTCGCACTGGGAGCGCGAGATCGTCGTCATCACGGGCGGCAGCAGCGGCATCGGGGCGCAGGTCGCGCAGGGGCTCCTGTCGCGCAACCCGCGCACCACCATCGCCATCATCGACCTGGCCCCGCTGGGCTGGACGCCCCCGCCCGGCTCCCCCGTGCACTACTTCCAGGCCGACCTCAGCCACCCCGACGCGGTCCGCGCCGTGTGCGCCCGCGTGCGCGACGAGGTCGGGCACCCGACGGTGCTGCTCAACAACGCCGGCCTGGTGCGCGGGCGCACGGTGATGGAGGGCGCCTACGCCGACACCGAGGCGACTATGAAGGTGAACCTGATCGCCCCCTTCCTGATGGTCAAGGAGTTCCTGCCCGACATGGTGCGCAACGACCACGGCCACGTCGTCAGCGTGTGCTCGAGCAGCGCCCTCATGGTGCCGCCCGACATTGTCGACTACGCGGCCACCAAGGCCGGGATCCAGGCACTGTACGAGGGCCTGGGCATGGAGCTGCGCTACCGGCACAACGCGCCGCGCGTGAGGCTGACCAACGGCGTCTTCAACCTGATACGGACGCCCTTGATCCTGGGGATGCCGACGCAGCCCCAGTTTCTGGCGCCCTTTCTGCATGTCGAGACGGTGAGCGAGGCGATTGTCGATGCCCTGTACAGCGGGTATGGCGGCGTCATCTACCTGCCGGGTTTCATGAAGACCGTTGCCATGCTGGTAGGTGCTTTTTTCTGTCTTGTGGGTTGATTGGAACCGACTGACATAAGCGATGCAGAGGGCTGCTCCCGGTTGGCTTTTCCGTGAAGGTATCCAGAGCACCACCGCCCAGCTGGGTATCACGTTTGGGGGAGTCCAGGTTGATGAAACCGGTGGACTCAAGGCTGTCTCCAAGTAGATGCAGGGGGTGAATCGGAAGCGGGCGGGATTGGAAAGCCTTGGAAAGAACTGGAGCTGGATGCGGACCCGGCCGACGATCTGTGAGTGGGAGCAGAGAGCCAGAGACGGGAGCTTTTGGACAGATGTTAGTTTGGAAGCCACGGAAGCCTGATGCAATCTCAAGGAAAGACAGGTCGGGTCGCAACAAGAAATGTATCCTCGGAGTTCCAGCTTTCATAGCAGCTGGTGTCGAGGAGATGACATTAGATCCATCATCGGACCAGGGGTCAGGCTTAAACTTGCTGAGTGGTGCTTTGCGAGGCTCGTGTTGTGGAAGCCGGATCCGCCCTTTTAGGAAGAGGACGACAACAGCGATTTGCAGGGCAACAGGGGCAGAGAGGTTGATGGTGTGGACGGCACGTTGATGATGTTGCCGATTTTGACAATGATTGTGTTGGAAAACTGAGCTTGAAGCAGTGTCATGAAAGGAACGCTGCAAACTTGAAAGGCTGGCAGCTGGGGACGGAAACTTTCAATACCCGACTGCCATGACAAGTGGTGACGGAGGAAGGTGCACTCATCCTCCTCGTTGATGCCGAAATCGGGAAGGCCCTGTCCAACACAACCAGGAAGGCCCGACTCGCATGACCGAGCAGAAGATGGAAGTTGCAGCGCAAAACGGGGATTCTGACGTCAAGACGGAGGTGGCTGCGTAAGGTAGGTAGTAATTCGAGGATTGGGGTTGACTGCTGCCGGTGAGTGAAGTAAATTTACCTGCCCGGAATCTGCGAAAGCCGACCAACCACCCAAATATCCTCAGGCCGGTCGAAGAGAGGTGCCTGCCCTAGCTACGAAAAAGAAAACAGGGAAGATTTCCCGATGAATTTCCTCGCTGGGAGCCTGAGTCGAACCCAGCGATCTCGGTTGCGGAGTCCCGATCAGAGCTCTCCCGGTGCAGCTGAACTAACTTGGCGCTGAGAAGAGGTGATAAATGAGGAAACTGGGTGCTCGAGGGTTTAGATATTAGGGAAGGTAAGGAGTAATTAAGGATAAGACGGGACTCAGCCAATGCTGGTGCTATTACTACCTATCCATTGCCCCATCGCAACCTAGTCGCTGTATGAAGATGTCATATATACAAATTCGAAGATAACCTTCTCCTTTGTTGTTGACAAGTCACCGAGAAAACAAAGCCCATTTCTCGGCGATCCGAGTACCAGCTCCAGTCCCCTATATCCCAGCCCTTTCCCATCACCATCCACGCCCCGTCATCCTCAATGTCCTTCAACTGCATGGGATGAACCACCCTTAGCCCTTGCTAATCCACAAATACACCGTCCGCGCGCACCCATCCCTCTTCTCGACCCATCCCATGTCCCTGACCGTGCGCGCCATCATGACCTCGTCGTCGCCCGTGACGTGCTCCCGCCAGCCCCACGCCCCGCCGCCCTGCGGGTAGCACTCCCAGAACTGGTTGCGGCCCTTGTCCGGGTTTGTCGCGCCGAAGCCAACCAGCAGCTCGGCCATGGTGACCCCCGCGGGCACCACGGCCGCGTGGAAGGGCATGACGGTGTCGCTGTACGAGCCCGCGCCCAGCGTCCAGGGCGGGACGGTGCACTTGAGCACAATCACCTTGGCGTGCTCGGTTGGGAAGAAGTAGTTGAACCCTGGCTCGACGCCGGCGCCGCCCGTGCTGTTGATGTGGTTGGCTGCGGGGAAGTCGGGGTCGACGACGGGCGGTGGGCACGGGAGGCGGTTCGAGTTGTTGAGTCCTGAGATGTATTGGTAGAGTTGGCCGTTGGGGCCGACCGCGATGGTGGTGCCGAGGGCCGGGCAGGCTTGTGGGCGTGCTGCTGCTGCTGCGTTCTGGGTGTAGGGAGGCGGCAGCAGGGGCGGGAGGTAGGGGTTGCAGTACATCATCCCCGGCGGTTGGCCCAGGCCGCCCGGGACCGGATAGTATGGGGGCGGGACGGCGAGCATGGTGGCTAGCGGAGGGAGACCGAATTCAGGGGCCGGAGGAGGTGCGGCGGCGGCGGTGAAGGGAGGAAGAGGACCGGGGTCGCGGCCGTGGGCTGGATTGGTGCCTCCGCCTGCGAAGGTCATTGCCGGCTTGTGACGAGTGGTGTTGCTGGCGTGTTGGGCAGCTGCCTTTGGCTTTGGGAGTGCCTCGGTCTATTCCGCTCTGAGACAGTTGAAGATCGCATTGCAAGAACAGAGGCATGCTGGACCGCAGCAGAGGGTTTTATGTGCATTGTGTGCGGGCCGTGGTGTCTGGCACAACTATCATGAGGTGAGAGATCAATCATGCTATCCTTGTGAGTCAAGCCACGTGGTTCTGGGATATTCGATGCGTAGCTGCCAATGTCTTTGTGCTGTTGTCTGGAGACGGGACGACGGCATGACGGTGTAGTATGCGAGGCAGTCTCCACCTTTTGAAAGGGAGTCGAAACGGACTGGGGGCGGCACCACTCAGTCTCGCCTTTGACATGGTGATTAAAAGACCCCTCTAGCAAAGCAGGAAGTCAGAGTCCGGACGGCGGCCTTTGTAGCTGTGTGGCATATGACCATCATGGAGCCACGGAACCCAGAGATGAAGTTGAAGAGGCGGATACGAGATTCTGAGTCGGGCGGTCCAGGTTCGAGTGCTGCAAGGGCATGGATTTTGTATGGACCCTCAACGTATGAGACGAGGACAAGGCCGCGAGCAAGTGACAACGAGCCCCTGGCTTCAAGCATGTAGGCTGCGGGGGCTAGATATGACAGCTCTTGCTCTATCCATGCTAGTCCGCGAAGCAGCGGTACTGACCCCTGAATGCTTGTATAGGCTCAAGGTAGTGATGCCCATCTCATGGCGCTTCAGCCACCCTCTGCAGGATCTTGTCATGGCGGTTTGAGGTGAGACACTGCGAAGAGTACATTGTGGAACTCTGTGAGGAGACCGCTAACTAGGTAGCCTGACGGAACTCCCACTACCCTGACCAACACATCTTGCGGTTGAGCCAAGACTCACACGTTTCTCATCACACTCGCAGCTCTTTTCCAGATGCTCGTGCGAATATCCACCCGGCCGGCGCTTCATCCGAAATGGGCCCTGCGCCCCGTGTGAAGCCCTGCGGGCCATGCAAGAGTCATAGCATCTGGTCCAAGCTATCCGCCCTTGTTGGACACCTACCCGTAGCAACAATGATTGGGCGGCGCGTGCTGTTGGACTGACTGCTGGCGTAGTACGGCCACAACCCTCTGCTGGGTTCCAGCTTCAGCGCTGGCGATAACCGTTTGGAAACCCTCTCCACCGCACATTTGATGCAGCGACGGGAGCTTGTTCCTCATATCCGAGCGCCGTGTCCTTCGTGGATAGGCTGGAATACCTGGTAATGACGTACCCTCCTCCCTTTTGGCTCGGTATCCGGTAACCCCGACCGCAGTGCGCCCGTCCTCGCATCCAATCTGCTAGACAACACGTGCCACACCCCCAGACAATACTTTGCGCATTCGACCGCGCATGGCCTCCGTCAGTCACCCACCTCCTGCCCGACCAGCCTGACGGCGCCGCCCGTCTTCCCCATCTCGGCCTTGCGCTTCCCGCCCATGTCAGCAATCAACTGCTTAAGGTAAACCTCTGCCTGCACGGTCGCGCTGTAAGCCTCGGCCGTCCAATTCCAAGCATTCTTCCTACCGGCATCGGCGCCCGCGGCCAGCAGCGTGCGCATGACGAGCAGGTTGCCGTTGCTGCTCGCAAAGTGCAGCGCTGTGTTGCCGTCGACGTCGGCGCGGGCCAGCGCCGCGGGGGCGCCGCCGGGGGCGTACGTCAGCAGGATCTGCAGCACCGTGTCGTGGCCGTGCAGGGCCGCCTCCATGATGGCGTCGCGGCCGCGTAGGTCCTGGCGCAGGATCGAGGCCGGGTCCGCCTGGCAGAGCAGGTTGACCACGTCCGTCTGCCCCGCAGCGGCCGCCAGCATGAGCGCCGTCTGGTGGTCGTCGTTGAGCGCCGGGGTGTCGGCTTCGTGTCCGAGCTCGACGAGGAGCTTGCAGATGGCCAAGTGTCCGAGCGAGGCGGCGAGGTGGAGGTTGGAGTTCGCATTGCCCGTCAGCGAGTGGTCGGGGTTGTGGAGCAGGTGCGGGTGCGACTTGAGGATGCGCTTGACGAGCAGCGCGTCGTTTGCGTGGATGGCCCGGCGAAGTCGGATCGATGGGTCAATCCTCGTTCGGTTAGTCTGCAGGCCACAAGCATCGCGGGTTCGCACTTACATTGCGCATCCAAGTTATCGCTGTAGGGTTACTGGGAAGCAGGACAGCGGAGGGTTGTTGGGATGACGTTCCATTGGGGTTCTGTTGTGGAATCTGGAGGGGTCCAGTCCCCGGCAGCCCACAATAACCCCCGCAGCGAGTGAGATCTGGGTAAGGTAAGATACTGTACCTTACCTGGGCTGAGCTGGGCTTTCGGTCAGGAATGCCGAAGGTATTGTACAATACCAGTGCTTAACCTCAAGTGGATGAATGCGCTGATTTAAAGGCTCCAGGACGGAGACCAAGGTAAACAGGTTGTTGACGGATGTATTATACTTTGCAAGAGTTAAATAGGTAACTTATCCAAGCCGAATTTGATGTTGTGACTCTCCTCGTTCTCTGTGGGTTAGGGTTATCGGCTTTCTCCCCGCATGGCGATTACTGGTAGGTTACTAGGAAGCTTTGCGCAAAGCGCAACTCAAAGGGCTTGTGGGAGACATGGGAGAAGCGGACGAATCGTATGTAGTTAGCGTGCCAAGGCCCTCTAGGCTCAGTGCCTCCGGGCGGAATAAAATCCATCCATCCAACTGATCAAGCCACAATGGGGGCTAATGATGGAATGTCCTTCCCAGGCACTGTGAGGGACCGCGCGAGACTGGCGGCGACGTCAGCTCCACGTCGAGCGTCCTCACCATCCTCGCCACGGCCGCTCCCTACCACCAGCAGCGGCTCGGGCAACCAGACCACCACGGCCACATCCTCGATCGTCACGGCCGGTGCTGCCGCGGGCCCCTTCCTCGGCGCTGCCGTGCCGGCGGTTGGCCTGGTTGTCTTTGCTGCTCTGGGCCTGTGAAAAGGTGTCGAGCGAACAAGGGGCTTTCCTCCACAAGTGTCTAGGCATTTAATCAGACAGTCAATGATGGCTGGTATGGGATATTGATGGGACGTGGGCATAGGAGGGCCTGTTACATCTTGCATTCTTTCGGCTGATAGCCGCTGAAGTAATAATTTTGACACATTTTGAAATTCAACCACCCTGTATCCTAAAATAAACTGCCGTTTCAATGTTTGACTCTTTGTGACTGGCCGTATATCAGTCTATCGACCCGCAGCCACAGAGAGTTTCAATTACAAGAAAGGGGAAGCGGCGAAACGCGCTCTGAACCAATTAGGGGGTGGGTTGTAATAATAATAATTGAGACATGCTTTTGGACCCCACCCACACAAAACCCTAACCCAGGCGGTCGCCCTCCTTTTTCTTTCGCAATGTCATTCAATCAACATATCGAACGCACCACCACATCGAACGCATCAACGCATCGAACGCATCAACGCATCGAACGCATCAACGCATCGAACGCATCAACGCATCGAACGCATCAACGCATCGAACGC
>MU863631.1:187714-244949 GCA_033575675.1 Parathielavia hyrcaniae
ATGCCTCTACGGCAACAAGCTGTTATTGATGCCAATGGAATGCATATTCCTTTCTAACTTGACGGCCACGCGCGACGCGTTGGTACATTGATGGGGAGGGTGGGCCTCTGTCCGTGACCCTGGTCGGTACCCGGCCCACTTTGAAAACTTTTGCCGGCAACCACAGTAGTTAACTAACTTAACGTTACCATTTTCACTTGATGAATTTCTTACTTTAATCTTAATAGACTTCCACTCTTGGAGACTGGATTTGATGTGGAGAAACTTGAGTTTTCAGAATCGTTTCCAACCTCTCTCCTTCTTTTCTTCAGCAGCTCCGGGTTTCATCACCTTTCCTCCGTTTTTTTTCTTCTCGTATGATTCAAGTGCTTTCCTTCTGCTCATGGCATTTCTCAGGTTCAATACTAATCAATATCACTCGGTGTACTGGATCACTGACCTCGATCACAACTTCCCGAAGTTCCCGTCGAGTTGCCCGAATGCGATTGGTAATACTGTTGACCTCATAGGCTCACACTGAAGGTGCAAGAATTATCATTTCTGTGTTTGTCCCGTTTTACACAACGTGGTTGGCCACTGGAGCCTTCACAGAGCAATCCTACAGGCCGGAAGTTCAGGTTGATTACCTTGGTACCTACATGTAATATCTAACGGGCGCTGAGCAAAGTGGGCAGCCGGGAGAGGGCCGCGACCTTGTCAACCCGACCGTCCGGCGTCAACTGCAAAGACGTCTACTCGTCGGCTAGAGTCCAGACCCGATGGTCCCCCGCAATTGCGACCCCGTGTTTGCCAGCAAACCTGCAAGCTCGCACTCGGGACTTCCGACTGCACAGCCGGTCCGGCATGACCAAGCCACGAGAGCCGGCGCCCGATTTAGTACGAGACTCGGTCTGCCGCGCTAGGTACTCCGTATGGGAAGCCAAGTTGGGCTGAGCATTGATGGGGCGTTGGAAGCACGGCCAATGGCAGAAGGTCGGGCTGGAGGCTGAGCACCCCTGTCTCGCCTGTCTCTCCAGCCAGCAGGCGCAGGAACTGTTCTTGGCATCCAGATGAGGCTAGCAGCATCATGTTTACCCTTTCAGGGTCCAACAACTGGGCGTCGGGGGTTCATTGATGATAAGATATAAGAGACCATGGCGTTGCACCAACATGTTTGCTGGTGTTCACCACATCAAACTTGAAGCATCCAATATTTGCATTTTCTAGATTTCATTCCGATTTTTGTTTTTTTGCTTTCTTACTCTTCCAACTGCAACCATGGGCCAGTGGCAGAGCCAGCCCGTGTGCACCTCGGCCGCCTGCGTCCAGGCGGCCGCCCATGTGCTCCAAGGGCTCGCCCCGAACTATAAGCAAATGGACCCCTGCACCGACTTTGACCAGAGTGAGTTGTTGCCGCAGTTCCAACCCCCCCCCCCCTTTTTGCTTTTTTTTGTGTGACCGTGTGACTGACAGAGCCAGTGGTGTGCTACGGCACCTTCGAGCACAGCGGCGACAACGGAGGCACGGCTTGGGATCTCCATGACCGGACCCAGCGCATCCTGAGGAAGATCCACGAGAGCTCCAGCCATGCCGAGGCGATAGGGTTTAAGTCCACCATGCTCACGACCCGCGACAGCGCCGACGAATACAACTTCGACATGCTGCGGACCTCGTACCAAGCCTGCATGGACACCGACTCCATCGTCGCAGCCGGCATCACGCCTTTGACTGACCTCATCGGATCCATCAACAACTACTGGCCCCTCTCGCCCGACGACCTCAACGCCACCCTCACCACGGCCGACCTCGATGGCTTTCACCAGGCGACTCTCCTCGTCGAGCAGCTGGGAGTGAAGGTGTTCCACGACCACTGCAGCTACGAGGGCCCCGTCATGTCTGATTTCTTGAATTCGGTGCGTATTCCCCCATTTCCGCCGAGTTGCCCTTCTTTCTGACATTCCTCAAGAAAATGAGCAAAATTTGCTGGATGACCCCCGAAGTCTACTTTGGGCAGAACCTCACGGCCTACTCGGACCCGGAGGCCATGGAGTACTATGCCCACACCCTCGGCGAGATCTTCCGCATGACCTACCCGGACTTGGACAACGGCGCTGCCGCAGCCATGGCCGAAGCAGTCATCTCGCTGGAGATCGACATGGTCACCCTGGCCCAACCGTATCTCCAGCAGTCTGGAGACTTCTTTGTGAGCAATAACTGACTCCCTGCAACCCATGCGGTACCCCCTTTTGATCTAACACCGTTGCAGGATCTCACCACCAACGTGACTGTTTCCAAGCTCGCCAAAGCAGCCCCCGTCCTCGGCTTCGACAAGCTGCTCGCCGGTCTCATGCCCTCGGGCGAGGCGCCCTCGACTATCCTCATGCTCGTGCCGGACTTTTGGCCCCAGTTCTCGGACCTCTTGGCCAGCCATTCCAAGGCGGCCCTGCACGGCTTTCTCGTCTGGAAGACCACCAACGCGCTCGCCGAGCATGTCTACGACGAGACGCTCTGGACCCTGCTGGGCGTGTCGCCGAGCGAGAACCGATGGGAAGACTGC
Source organism: Parathielavia hyrcaniae (assembly GCA_033575675.1). Lineage (NCBI taxonomy): Eukaryota > Fungi > Ascomycota > Sordariomycetes > Sordariales > Chaetomiaceae > Parathielavia > Parathielavia hyrcaniae. Next base: position 190,251 of record MU863631.1, read on the forward strand.
GTCGCCGGCTCCGACCGCATGATCCGACACATCAAGGACCGCTACTTCATCTCGGCCGCCTACCCGGACCTGACCATGCAGGCCGCCGACAAGATGACGACCAAGATCCTGGCCCAGTTCAAGGAGCGCCTCAACGAGCTCGACTGGATGAGCGAGGACGCCCGGAAGCGTGCCAACGTCAAGGCCGAGCGGCTCGTGCAGAACATTGGCTACCCCAAGGCGAACCCGGACCTGCGCCTGGCCGACTCGGTCGCCGCCTACTACGACGGGCTCAACTTCACGGCCGACCACTTTTCCAACAACCTCCACGCCCTCCGCTTCAACCTGGCCAAGCAGTACGCCGAGGCCAACGGCCCGCCCAACCGCCACAGCATCGGCAACGCCGCCGAGGTCAACGCCTTCTACGACCCGACCACCAACAGCATCAGCATCCCCGCGGGCTACTCCCAGCTGCCCATCTTCCACTACCTCCTGCCCGAGTACGCCCTCTACGGCGGCCTGGGCGCCGTCATCGGGCACGAGATCACGCACGGCTTCGACAACGACGGCCGGTTGTGGAGCGAGGACGCCGAGCGCGAGGCCTGGTGGGACAACGCGACCATCGCCGCCTTTGAGTCGCGCGCCCAGTGCTTCGTCGACCAGTTCAGCCGGTTCGACGTGGCGGTCCCCGGCGGCCGCCAGCCCGTCGACGGCCTGCTGACCCTGGGCGAGAACCTGTCCGACGCCGGCGGCATCCGCGCCGCCTACCACGCCTGGGCTGAGGAGCGCCGGGCCATGCCCGACGTCTGGGACCAGAAGCTGCCCGGGCTCGAGCACTTCTCCCAGGAGCAGCTCTTCTTTGTTATTCATGGCAGCATGTGGTGCGACGCCAAGACGCCCGCCCGCATGGCGCGCATCATGTCGTATGACAACCACGCGCCCAACCTGGTGCGCATCAAGGGCATGACGCAGAACTCGAGGGAGTTTCGGGAGGCCTTCAAGTGCCCCAACCCGGAGCCCACTTGCGAGCTGTTCTAGAACGGAGTGGGGTGCATAGGGTGTATTCAAATTGTTTGGGCCTTTTGTCTATAAGGGGTTGAAGCCTTTATTGTTGTAGATACCTTTGTTGCGGTAGCATGGCGTTGGCGTTCTGGCGGTCAGGGGCTGCACATGGGTTGGAGAGGACCTCATTGCATTTTGGTACACTCGCATTTACAGATCAGAACTACCCTTAAATTCTACATTTCCACCATTGAAGTCAGTCCTTGTGCCCAATACATGCCATAAAAGTCTCGAGAATCATATTCCGTGTTGAATTATATGTATTGTGTAAGACAACACACCTGGGCCTGTGCGTCTAGTGGGCGCCCTGACAGCTGTCCCGTCGCCTCGCTGCTGCAACATCTCTCATCGAGCGAGTTATGTGCCATACCACGGGAAGACTGACACGCACCAGAGCCAAAAGGGCGGTAAAGTAGCACCCAAGCCTGCGAGGTGCCGAAGAGCTCAAACAACGACACCAGCTGAGTCCATGTCACCACCGCCATTCCGTTGCCTCCAACTGCCGTGATCCCCTGCGATCGTGGCACCGCTTCCTCATCTCGGTTGGTTTGCAGCCCTCATGCGCTCACTCGTGTCCTGTTGTGGAACGAGCCATCTGCATGCAGTAACCAGATTGCTGCGTCTTGGCGTCGTCGTGGCGCGGCGCTTGCTTTGTTTCTCGCACTGATGACCGGAGTGGCAGCGCCCCGAGCGAGGCCCCCTGCATTTCTTCCTTCCTTCAGAGCCCCGTGGGGAAAAGGCGGAACCACTAAAGCACATGCAGACTCAAACAACGTTACACCCCCACGGCATATCCATCTCCAATTCTCAAGAGCCCCCCACAGCTCTCACAGGACCGAGCTTGCCTCGATGCGCCGGCAGTAGTCCCGCCCCTGACTGACCTGCCAGCGGCACAGCCACACCTCCATGGCCATGCCCAGGAAGCCGGCGATGCAGATGCCGCCGCTGTCGCTGACCGAGGTGGCGCCCAGGCTGAACTCGCGGTCCCTGGCCGGCACCTTCTCCATGATCTCGGCAAACGTGTTGACGTAGACGGCCCCGCCGAGCAAGCCCTCCCAAAAGACGACGGCAAAGATGACGTAGACGGACGGGATGAAGTTGAGCAGCGCGTGCAGCGTGAGCAGGACGAGGTTGGCGACCTGCAGGAAGGAGGGGACGTAGAGATGGTGGATCCGGAGGAAGGGCGTCGACGAGCGCGAGATGAAGACGCCCAGCTGGTAGAGGAACCCGTAGAAGGGGTAGAATTCCCTGAACTCGGAAAAGGGCGACTGCTCGAGCGGGAACAGCAGCGTCGGTGCCACGCCCTGGTTGATGGTGTACTCTGCGACGTAGACCAGCAGCAGCGGCAGCATGTACGGGAAGAACAGCGCCCTGGCGCGCCGCACGTTGCCCCAGAACGACATCTTCCCGCCCTGCTGGTGACCATGGTGCGTGTACGCGGTAGCCGCGACCGCGGGCCCCGGCGCCAGCAGTCCAGACGAAGCCATGCCCGTCGGCACGTCCTCAAACCCCTCATCCTCCCCCTCCTCCTCCCCACCTGGCCCTCCCACATCCCCACCCCCTCCCTCCAGCGGCTCATACCCGGCCTTCGACCCACCTTTCAACCGCTCCCGGGGCAGCACCGCCCAGAACGCAAACACCATCACCCCCGGCATCACCGCCCCAACCAGCAACGTCCCCCGGACCCCAAGCCCAACCCACCCCGTCAACAAGACATACAGCCCGGCCCCGATCAGCCCGGCCCCGCCGGTCCCGCTCCCCCACGCAGCAAGACTGACGTGGCCGTAGTAGTGCGTCAAACCCAGAAAGCTCAGCTCCCCGCCGCCGCTCGACAGGCTGGCGAGCACGATCCCAAACAGCTTAACCGCCACACCTCCACCCCCTCCCTCTCCTCCCGCACCACCCCCGGACGCCAGCGCCGGCGAGAAGGCGACGGTCAGCATCCCCGCGCACGACAATCCGACAAAGACGGCGATGCGCAGCGGATAGGGCACGCGGTGGATGAAGTAGGGCGCGGCCAGCTTGGTGAAAAATGAGGGCAGGACGTCAGCGAGGAGGACGACGCCCTTTGGCACGGCGGTGCCGACGAGGTCTTGGGCGGCCGAGAGGAGGATGACGTAGAGGATGTTGTTGATGAGGCCTGTTTTGTTTTTGTTTGTTTCCCAGGGTTAGTTGGCAGAGGTAGGGGGTGGGGCTGGGATGATGGGTTAGGGATGATAACATGAAACAAAGGGGGTGGGGGGATGAATTGGGGGTCGTGAGCATGAGATGAGAACAAACGGGGGCAGGCAGGGGAAACCATTCTTTTTTGTGCAAGGGCGGAAGAGGAGGAAGAGAAGGACGCACCAAACAGCCAAAAGGCTATTATCACCCTTACATCGGCATCGCGAAACAGGATACCCAGCCGCGCGCGGTACAGAGCCCACGACGAGGACGGGGTGCCGGGCAGCGGGAGGAGGCCCGCGGCCGACGGCGAGCGATTCATCGGGTTGGAGAAGTAACAAAAAATGATAGAAATAATTTAATATGCAAGTTGTATATCATTGCGTTTCAGCCGCCATTGAAACAGGGCTCGGCAACACAAGCGCTGCCCGGGTTTGGAGACGGCTGTGGTTGATGAACTTGATGGCGACGGTGAAACAGACGACGGTTGCTGGATGAGCACGCGACCAACAAATGAGGCCGGGGATGTGGATACCTCCGAGCCAAGCCGATTTTGGCCCCAGCCCTAACCCTCGCTCGGTTTGACCCTGCTTGAGCCTGCCAGCTTGCCTCCCTCGAACGATGACACTGAAAGGCAACTCGAACAAGAAACACATGAGACCAGCCACCAGAAAGTAAAAATGACAGGCAAATAGCAAGCTGCAGTTCAGGAGATGATTGTTTGAGACATTCAGTGAGCGTAAACCAAGATCTTTGGCCGTCGGACAGCTGCTCTCTGCCCCTCCCCCCTACCCCCCCAAGCCCTCCACTGACCTCTGGGTCGTGCTCGACGAGAGAGAAGCGCCGTTTCCTCTATCGACTCGTCTATTATAGTGACGCGTCTATTACTATACAAAAGAGAGCCAATCTCTCGCAACGCTATGCTGTGCCGCAACTACGAATAATACCAGATTAAAGTAAGAGAGATGCTAATTCAAGCAACTTCACTTGTGCAACCAGAACCCAACCCAACCCAACCCAGCCCGGTTCCCCCCTTTACCTCGTAAAGTCTATCTATGTATCCCATCCGCCCCCCAATAACCGGTATATTTATTTCCCTCACCTCCCCGCATTCGATCTAACGCACCTAACTCGCCTTGCCAAAACAGACACTCAACGGGCCGACATCAAGGCATAACCCCCTGCCTCCACCGTTCCACCATATCCATATGCCCCGGCCCACTACCACCATTCACTGGCATCCCATACCCAGCAGCAGCATTCCCACCCATCCCCGCCGCTCCGACCCCGTTGCCATACACCCCCAAGTTTGGCGTCGACCCGCCATAAGCACCGGGCCCGGCCCCGGCCCCGACCCCGACCCCGATGCCCATCGGCATCCCCATCCCCATCGGCATCGGCATACCACCCTGCACCCCACCACCACCGAGCAAAGTATTCGCCCTCTGCTGCTGCTGCATCAAACCAGCCGTATTCAACCCAGCCCCGAGCATCGCAGAAGAATTACGATACCCCAACCCAGAGGAAGAGACAGGCCCTCCCACAGGCCTCCCAACACCATCAGTGAACCGTGGACCTAGGTACCCGCCCGCCTGGCGGGTCCCCACAGCAGTCGCGGTAAGGCTAGTCGGCATCTGCTGCCTCATCCACCCCATCTTGACCTCCATCTCCCGCTGATACCCCGCCGCCTCCGCCTCCCGCCTCAAGCGCTCCTGCTCGCGCGGGTCCATAGTCATGCCCATGCCCATGCCCATGCCCCGCATAGTCGACGACCGCTGCTGCTGCTGCTGCTGGAGAGCCAAAACATCCGCCATCCCCACCGGCGGCCCGCGTGTCGCGCTCGTGACGGGGCGGATCGTCGCCGAGGTCCCATTCATCCCACCACCACCACCACCAGCAGGGCCGGTCAGCTGGCCAAATGCCATCTCGCGCTCGCGCGCCTCCCGCTCCCGCTGCAGCCTGCGGCGCCGCTGCCCGAGCGTCTCCTCCTCCTCGGGCACGTCCGCGGCGGCTTCAGCCTCCTGGCCGCCGCCGCCGCCGCTGGTGTCGGTATCGCGCAACGTGTTGCGGGCGTGGGTGGGGTTAGCGGTCTCGTTCCTAGTCTTCTCCCCGCCTTCCTCCTCCTCGTCGGAGCGGAACTCCCGGAGCAGTTCGGCCGAGAAGGCGCCGCTGACCGGCCGCGCGGAAGGGAGCGGGTTCTCGGCTGCCAGGCGGGCTTTGCGGGCCGCGAGGGTCTCGCCTTCGCCTTCCGGGTCGCTGTCTTCGGCGTTGTTGTTGATTCCTGCTGGGGAGCCCGGGCGGGAACTGAGCATGGAGCCAGCGCGGGAACTGCCGCCGCCGGCAGGGTGAAGCGGCAGGGTGAGGCGGGACTGGGACCGCAGTCCCAGCCCCGGCGCGGCCCCGGGCGCAGGCGGCAAGTGGCTCATGCGTTGCTGCAAGACCGTCAGCGAGGTTGGGAGGTGATCGGCCACCTTGCCCTGCAACCTGTCGCGGCGGCGGCTGAGCGGCTCGTTCTCCTCGATCTCGCGGCGTTCCATCAGGCCGAGCGGGCGGTGCACCTCGTTCATCAGCGCGCTGATGTCCATGGTCGTCGACCGGTTGCCGGCCCCGGTGGCCTTGGCCGCGTAAAGCATGCCGAGCGGCACCTCTTCGTCTTCCTCCTCCACCTGGCGCGGCACCGCCGCCGGGTCTTCCCACGCGAGGTTGACCCGTTTGCCGTGTCTAGCCTTGCGCTCCACCTCGGCCACGGCGTCGAGCTCGAGCAGGGTGCTGCGCATGCCGTCGGGATATGCCTGTTGGAGGGGGCGGGTCCGCATCTTGTTCTGTTGCTTGCGCAGCTGCAGCTCGGCGAGCAGCGTGGTCGGCGGCCCCTGGTACACCGGCTCTTCCTCCATATCTTCCTCGGTCACTTCATCATCATCATCCGGCGTCAGCTGACTCGGAGACGCGCTTCCAGACCGATCGTCCTCGTCCACGCTGCGCCTGACACCCCCATCTTCCCTGTCGCTCTTCTCGTCATCCGAGTCGCCGTCCGCGCGTTTGGCACCGAACAGCGAAAACCGGCTTGCCCGTTTCCTCTCCGAATTAACGTCAAGGAGATTGCCGCTCGAATTTCGCTTGACAAGCGTCTTGCGCTTGTTCTTGTCCGGGGGGGTTGGTTCAAGTAGGTTTCCGCTCGAGTCTCTCTTGATGAGAGTCTTACGCTTCATCGCCTTCTCTTCTGGCGCAGAGACAGCGGCAGCTGCGGCCTTATTCTTCGGCTTCTTCTTCTTCTCCGGCCCGTAGACCTCGGCGCCCAGCTTCCCAGCAAACACATGGTCAGTGAAGGCATTGACCGGTGCCGCGGCGGATGCGTCCAGGAAACTATCGAGAGTGTCCATCGCGGACCCGTCCTTAACCTCAACCTTGGGGGCTTCGGGAGGCAGCTCGAAGAAAGCGCTTGCACGGAGTTGCGGCGGCACGCCGTCAGCAGGGACTAGACGAGACTTGCGGTTATCAGCGTCGGTCAGACGTTGCGGTCGGCGGATTTCGCGTTGCTCGGGGGGCGGGTGGATGGTGCTCGCCTCGGACGGGAGTCTGGCATGCGCCAGGTAGTCCGGTCTCCCTTCCATTCCAACCACTTGAGGGGTTGGGTCCAAGCTCGCACGACCCTCCCTGCCGAGCAAGTCACCCATAAAGGGGGCGTCATCGGTACTGCTATGCAACCCGTCGGTAGGATCGGGCAGCCACATCCTAGACTCCCTAGGTGCCTTTGGCGGCAGAGTGCTGACGACTTGGGCGCGACGCGGGATCGGGCCTGCCGCCTTGGGCTTCTTAGACAACTTAGGTGGGAGATTCAGCATAGCAGGCACAGGTGCAGGATAATAGAGCATTTGCTGCCCCGTAGCCGGGTCAACGTATGTTGTCGGCCGCGCGGCTGGGGCAGGGTGAGCCCGTGGCGGCGTCACACGACGTCTGGGCTCCGGCTGAGACCCGAAGTGCCCGGCATCTGGGTCACAGTGCACGCCGTCAAAGTCGCCAAACGCTGCCTGGGCTTGCTCGTACGTCGTCTCAGAACCCGATGTCGCCGGCCTCTCCTGATCGCCACCGTGTGTCCCATAGGGCGCGTACTCGTCCGGCTGGTGCAACTGCAGCCGGGACGCCGACTCGTCGTCAAATCCGTGGCCCAGCGCAGGCTGGGCGAGGGGCGTTGCGTCGCCAAACTCCGCCTCGATGAACTGGAGGGCACTCGTCCGGATGGCGTCTTCCTCATCCTGGACTGCTCTACTGCCGGCGCGGTCCGCCTCATCGAGGACCTCCTGAGTCAGTGCGATCGGGTCTTCGAGCTCGGCAATCTGGACGAGCGACAACTTGCTGGCAACGCTCCTGGTCGACGCCTTGCCTGGGCCATGGCGCGGAAGGAACCGGAACTCCTGAGCGCGATCGATGTCTGCAGTGGACCCCGGAATTGCAGAATCTTCGGGAATTTGCGACGGCATGCCAGTAGAGCTTGCCTTGCTGCTGGACCGAACCCGACCCGATGCGGCGGACATGGAGTGGTGCGGGCTCATGATAAAGCCACCGGGCGAGTATCCCCCCGTTCGTGCCGCGCTGTTGATGCCCAAGATGGAGTTTTGTCTGCTCGCGACCGACAGTTGTGATTGGCCGTACGCCGACCCGGTTTCCGAGGCCGTCGACGCAGCTCTGGCGCGCAAGATGGATGACCGGCGGCTCTCGGAGCGCTTCAGTTCGTTGTGTTCTTCACGAATAGCGTCCTCGATGCTTCTGGTCGTGGACAGCCGCTCGGCAGTGGCTTCGAGGGCAGCGATGTTGCCCAGGAAGATTCCGGCTTTCGAGAGTGTGTTGGGGTCGGGGGTCGGGTGGCTGAGGGACGGGCTTCCGGTCGACGAGGCGTAGACAATCGGCTGTCGGATCGGATTGGAGACTGCGCGGTTCCGCCTTTCGGGATGGATGGCAGACGGCGAGGGCCGGACCAAGGTCGTGTTGGCTACCACGGTCGGAGGAGGAGAATTGCAGTTCGTTGATGGCGACAGGTCTGGAACATTGTGTGCCTGGGGGCGGTTTGAACCTGGCGCTGACGGACCAGGATTCGGCGCTGCAGCGGCGGTCTGCGGCCCAGCATCGTTTTCGGCTTGGGTCGCAACGCAACCCTTATCCCCTACAGCGCCAAGCTCGTCTGACGTGGAAAATGCATCGTGAGCGGTCGGCTTCCCGGCGGGCGACGAGGAGCGTGAAAAGGACGGCGAGGGCGAAAGCGTTTGTGGGGGCGACACGAGACCGGCGGAGCGCTGGCCGGCGCTTTTTGTTCGGAGCAGCTCGTATCCCAGCGTTGCCGTTGACGTTGCTGCATGCAGAGCCTCAAACGATTCGACCTTGGCCTTGACGAGGGCTGAGCGCGTGGATGCAGCCGGGGCCGTGCTGTTGTTGCTGCTGCTGCGGCTAAGGTTTCCGTTGCGCCTCATATTTTCGATGCTCTTGGAGGTGCCCAGCAAGCTGTCGGCCTCGAGTGCAGCAGGCGACTTTTTGGACGAGAAGAAGTCGCTGGTGTCAATGGACAGCGGGGTGAATGTCTGCTCGGCAAGTGCCAGCGATGGCAAGGGTGAGAAAGCAGTGGCAGGCGATGTCACGGTGGTCGTGGTCGTGGTGACGGGCGAGATGGGAGAGAGCGGCGATGCAGGTTCCGGAACGGGGTCCGGTGTCTCGGCGTGGCTTCCGACTCCGGGCTGGTCGGCTTGGTCGATGGTGTTGGACCTCGCCGCCATGGTGGTGGGAGCGGCGTGCGATAAGAACCAGACTTGGGCCGTGTTTCGTCGGCATCGACGGACAAAGCTGCTCCTTGTCCCACCAGCAAGTTTATGCAACCATGGCCGGGAAGTCGAAGCAGAGGAGTTCCAGGTTGATGAGAGAGGCCGGGTTCACGGACGAGACCCGCTTGCTCGGGCTCCTGGCGCGCCTTGACCAAACCAGAAAATGTGGATATCGCGGGTGAAAATCAAGATCTAGCGCGGGCACCATCCGTACCGAATCGGCAAGCGCATGCGGACTGGCGATCCTCGGGAAGAAGCAAAACAAGGAATACCATTCAATGATGACGTGGACTCGACTGCGCGGGAGGACAGTGGAGGTCCATGAATTCCCGAGATCCCTTAGCTAATAAAAGCCCGGAACGGACGAACTGATGTCGAAAAACTCGACAAAAGTCCGGAGCGGCCTGGTTGAGATGGACTCTCAATCTCACGTATCCGTCTGGCAGATGTACGGGTGGATACGAAGTATGGTACCGTAACTTATCGTGATGTGGAAATTGCACCCGCACCCGACCAAGGGCAAGCATCGTTGACGGGAGGGTGGGGTCGCCAACCCTCCCGTCCTCAGCAATCGAAAGCATCACTCATCAAGGAGCATCTCGAGTTGCTCACGCACTGGGCCACTGGCACCATCTGATCTTGGTCTGGCTTCTGTTCCTTCGGCTGTCTTATCTGAGCGTCCTCTTTTGAGCCGAGATTGCCCAGATAAGGCATGCGGCTCACCAATTTAGTGACTGACCTATCCGTGAGGCAGGTTGACCGTTGGGTGGTTCCTCTTTTGGTGCTCCCAAATTCGAATGTCAAGGCATCTTTTCGTCAAACCGCTCGAACCGCCTGCAACGGAAATATTGATGTCGCAATCTCGAGAGTTTTAACTCCCGTCATCAGCCAAGGCATGAGGATACTATAGTAGGCAAACTGGTTCCTGCACCACAACAATGCAAGGTCATGGGGAACCCACTGACGTGGCGATACAGAGATGGGAGATACCGTACGGTCTGACTGAGGTTCATCCGTACTCCGTACCTTTTTACCCCTGCTTTTCGCGCTTCGCTGGCCAGCAAGATGCAAGCCACCCAGTCTTGGATCTGCGCGATCACTGCCCCTTCAAGATTGACAACCGGACACCGCCAAACGCTCTTCAAAGGTTATCGGATATCGCGGCCACCACAGCATCGACCATTGAATGATAATCAAGTCACTAAGGCCGGTGCCAAGTCATTGACGTTATCGATTCCTCGCTTCAGCTCTCATGTCTACCGATGCACTTTCTAATTTCAACGCCCCTGCGTTCCCGGTGGAGGGGAAGAAACGGCCGCCATCGTCATCGGAACCCACACCCACGCGACCTCCACTATCAGGCACGTATTACCTCTGCCACAATCCATCGAGACTTCAATTTATATCTCCAAATAGATGAGGTTTGTATAGAGAACCAACATGCTCTTTGCAGTGGCACCTCATGTTTCTCAACCGCTCATCTTTAGAAGATAATACGGCAGCCGGCTTGGCTCGTGCTACAATGTGTAGAGGTAGCATCCGCCCCCCCCTCCGCCGACAGCAGTATCACTTGGCAATTGCCAACCGGCCGCCTCACAGGGCTGGCCGGCGGCCGCACCCGTTTTCGGCCGACATGCGTTTTACCGGTCACAGTGACCGAGCCTCGCTAAAAAGATTGCACAGCAGCTTGCCGACCGTGTCAAGGCTAGTCTCGGTTCCGACTTCCGAGTGCCTGCAGGAAACCAGGCGAGCCAGGGACACAGCGTTACACCCGCCTAGCGAGCGGAGCTCTGGGCTCTGGAAGGATGACGGGAGGGCTGCAGGAGCAGGGACGGGAGTGGGTGGAAATCCAATGCCAGGCGGCCGCTTGGCTCGTCGGCAGTGTCCGCGCTCCTTAACCGACTGTTAAATCTTAGCTGTACCTCGGCGCGTAAAAGACGCGTTGCTCATGGTAGATAGTAGATGTCTTCGCGTTCGACTCAGTACAGGTCTTCCATCACCTCTAAAAACACTACCTTACTTGCCTTAGGTAGTAGGTAGTCACCCGTTGTGCTCCCACACTATACATACCAGCAGCATTATCCAGGTTCCCAGCTCTCCTTTCGCTGTCAAGTGCCAAGTTGAGGCGGATTGCCCCCTGAAAAAGGGTTCTCGGGCTCGTCACAACCATACATTTGTGGAGGAACTAAGTCTTGGTCAACAACACTTACAACAGTAGGACAGTGGTCCTGCCGGATAATTACGACCTAATCATGAAAGCAAACCGAGTCCGCGTCGGGTACCTGCATCCCCGGTGCGACAATCATGGTCGTAGGCTGCGGGTCATTGTCTCCGTTTCGGTGCCCGCTCTAAGCGCTCCGTCTTTGCCCCAAACTCGTTTGTACCGTGATTCCGGAGTCCCAGCTGTCAGGTAGCTGCTTGCTCCTATGCTCCGACAAGCATTGGCATTCGGCCAAGTCGGTGAGGTGGGCCAGGGGCGATTCTGGTTACCTAGGTAGGTAATATATCATCTAATTAGTATGAGCCGCAACGACTCGGATGAAGAGAGGTTGAGCATAAACGTAATACATTGTACGAGTCCGGGGCACAGCGGGAGGTACAAGTACATACCATGTCGGCGACTAGGTAGCTTGCCTTTCAAGTAGCAACGGGACTGCCGTCGCTGATCACCTACCTAGGTACCTAATACAGCATGATTCAGCTACAACAGATTGAAGTCTGGCTTGTCTTTTCTCGCTGTTTGGGAGATCCGTACTGAGCGGGATCGGGTGTTACAGACTGCAGTGCCCGGTGTGCGTTCATGAGTGCACGTTGAAACGGCCTGGGCAGGACAGCCACTTCGAGGGTCGTGATAAGCATAACGAGGATAGTGGCGCGAAAAGCTTGGGGGGCATAATTACTCTCGATGGTCGCGTTTCTGGTTTTCCAATGTTGTGGTGGAGGGATAACTGATATTATCATTGTCGATTGCACCGTGCCTATTACCTACTCATTGCAGAGTCATCTACCATTCATCTCAAGAGTGCAGAGTGTTGGCTAGCCCTGGAGTCACGGTTGACAACATACTGCCTGAGCAAAAGAGAAAACAGTCGGCACGATGAGCGAGGGAATCTTGCAGTGATATCTCGGGCGACATATGTTTCCTAGACTGTGAGCAAAGACAAGGACCAGCTCAATTAAGTATAGATTAGCCAGTGTAAATCAGTTTAATTCTTGCCCCAGATACAAGGGTCAAGGACACAGTGTAGAAAGTATGTGTAAGTCCCGAGTTCGTAGTCGTAGTAATGACTAGAACCTTGGAGCGGACTCGGACTGTGACAGCGCCAGAACTCGGGGGCCTCGCCGGACAGCACCCAAAGTGTCGAAGTTTTAGACTCTGGGAGGCAACTTATCCTTCTTGTTCAGCGAGGCGACCAAAGTTCATCCCAGCCAAGCTACAAACTCCTGTCGCACGAGCCATCGGCCTCTCAGAGCCCCGGTCTCCAGCGACTGTCTGACTTGATTAGGCAAATTGATGAGAACATTTACGAGTTAGTCACAAAGCTTTTCAAGGACACAAGGCACCGAGGTTACCTCTTGTGACTCTGAACCGTGCCCGAGGGCGGCTGATGTCAGCGACGAGCATGGCTTGCTACTAAACGTGTGTAAGTACTAGAGTCGGAAGGAAACCAAAGCTCAGGTATAGATAGACCTGAGACCTCTATCCTTCACTACCTTAAGTATGCCTGTCTCTGAGAAGACACCATCAGGGCCATACGTAGGCGGGCTGCAAATACGGCGGACACCACAGACGGAAACCGGCAGCAGAGCACGTTTCGAGCACGGCTGCGGGCTCCGACCGGCAGCAAGCGAGGCCGTTCCGTGCAGCTTCAGTTGTCACACTAATTACCAAAGTCTCAAGGCCGCGCAAGGCTCATGTGGTCTTACTCAACCGGGGATGTGAGGTGTGATGATGCCAGTGTGGCCGAGACAGCCGGAATCAATGCCTTCTTGACTCGAACCCTTCTTCCAAGGTGTCTTCTTCCATATTAGAGTCAAGTTCCGCCTTCAGCCTCCTCGGAAGTACGGAACAGAAACACGATGAGATACCGGGCTAAAAATAAGCAGTTGCCGAACGCCGACGGAAGGATAGAGACCTTCTGACCGCGCGGATGCTGGATCGTTGACACTTTTAGTGTCGTCGCCCCAAGGCGATCTTCATTCTTCCCCAGAATCCCCACACCCCAAGCAAGCCAAGAATCCGGGGTAAAGTGGACTCTGTTTGTGGCGATTGTCAGTGTGGCGATGAGACCTGTTATGGTGGTTTTGATGGCGAAGAGGGCTCCTGAAACGGCAGATGGACGAGTATCCAGGGTGATAGCCCCATTCCGGCAATTGTCCAGATGACCAGTTTCCGTGTCTGGTGCATGCAGCGCAACAGCTGAGCGGGGGCGGTCTGCGGGGGGGTTTCATCCAATCGACCTGTCGCGGAATCCCGCTGACCTTCTCCGCACGCACCACCCTCATGTTCGGACCATTGGCGACTTGCCAGCGCGGCGAGAGCAGATGGCGAAGGGGGGGCGGTCAGCCGGGAAGACCGCTGTTTACACAGCTGGTGGCGGGAGGATGCATTGATTTGCGGTGCGCCGGATCCAATGAGGGGAGACGGAGAATGGATATCCATCATATCACGAGAGGTGTTGGTGCTGCGCGTGGCTTACATATTACGGACCATCCATGCATGCGTGGTGGCAAGCATTCGAAGTCCGGGTACCGGAGCCCTTGAAGTTTGACCGAGAGTCTAGGCACTGGTGTTGATGAACCGGTCTGCTAGCTGATTATCAATGGGCGGGGAACCGACCTCTGGGAGTGTTTTCTGTGTGACCCTGCCATCTTGGTGTTGACGCTGTCAACGTGGTTGCAGCTCGGGTGGGAGCGGTGAGCATGGCATGGGTGTGGTGTGGGTAGCATCCCGGGCTCACCCCCCGCGGGCCAATGCGGGCAGCGCGGGGGTCGGCGTGCGGCGGCCCTCCGCCATCACATCCCTCGGAGGGAGCACAAAAGGGCTCGCCAACACTGGCCAACACTGTGCCGCGTTCCAGGAACCGGTTGGCGGAAGTCGTTGGTGGTACTCAATGCCGGAGTACACCTGATAAAGGCACGGGGATGCGTGTTTGGGACATCTCGGGCAGGATAATACCGACCATGCACGGCCCGAGCCGACTTCGAAACAGGAAGCGAGGTTCGTGGGCTCAGGTAAGTTGAAGTGGCTCAAAGACTAAAAATGAAGTGGGCTTGGTGCTTCGAGGCCACTGGCTGCCGGCCAACATGTCGTGTCGTCCGACGGGGTTCGGGGGTTTGCACCGGTGTTGATCGCGGAGCCCTGCCGGAGCAGCTATCTGGAGATGGCAGGTAGGCAACGTGTGTTATACCGGGCCAGTGACTGGCAGCCCGGTGATACATCCATGACGGGCGTCCACCGGATCCAGAACCGGCGCCCTGATTATTGCCTGTTTCAATCTCGTAAGGCGGGCGAGGGATTGCGCACCATGCCGGGCAAGTTACCTGGAAGTCACTTGATCGGAAAACCTGACGCCCGGGGTGGTTGAAAGTGAGCAGTGCTGCCAATGTTCGTCTCAAAGAAGGAAGTCGCCGTCCCAACGGTTGAGGCCCCCAAATCCATTTCACAGGCCAGCCCGCTGCTTGTTGGTCTGCATTTTGGTTGTCTCGAACTTGGCTATCGCAGTGTGCGCAATGATGTCAGTCAGCTGCGTTGGCCGGTTTTTCTTGAGTGAGAAGGCTGCGCAAACCAGTCAATGTTCGGGTTAAAACGTTAACTGATTGCCTGGTTGCCCTGCAAGGTGCGAGAAAAGGAAGGGGGGTCGATGCAGGTAGCGAAACCGTGCTGATACCAAGCCACACGGTTGGATTGAGAAACAAGCCGGCCTCGGCGCGCCCAGAGAATTGGGAGCCGATGGAAGCAATTCAAAAGGCGGGAAGGACGACCGTTCTTGTTCATCTCTTTGTTCATTTCCACCCTGGATTGCGAGGCCCAGAACACGAGCCAGGTGGGTCACGCGGCACTCAGCTTCGACCAGGCACACTCGGGGAATCGCACAGTGCGGGTACCCCTGAGTCACCCACCAAGCATCCCACCTGCCCTTGGTTCGATGCAAACCTGCAGTCAATCCCAAGTATCGTGAGCTGCGAGATACCGATACAGCCCCGGCCCGTGACCGCTCCCACTGTTTCCCCCGAAAGCCCGTCTAGGTAAACCCACTTTGTGTGCTCTTCTGCTGGACTGGACGGCAGAGGGACTTCTCTCTACCTACACAGTAGTCTAACCAGCGCCCTGTGCATTTCTTTGCATTGCTTGTTCACCTTTCAGGTCCGATTGGCATTCACTGTGCCGGAGTTGACCGAAAACAGGTCGAATCCTACCTACCAAGACACAACAGCGCCGTTTCGACTTGACCGACTTCCTCCGAGACCGTCAGCGTCGCCAAACCGACCAACACACAAATTGGGGCAGTTTATGGGCTGTGGAACACGAGAGAAGATCGAGCCATAACTCGGAATGTCCAGCACAAAGGGGCGACCGCGGGCGCGGTTTGCTCCTATCCCAATCGAGACCACCTTTGAGCGTTACCGCAAGACGGTACCGGCCGGCGAGCTCACACCGAGCCCGTCACCGCGCTCACCTTCGCCTCAACCCTGCGAAAAGCGCAAGTTTGCCCCCCAACTGGTCGAGTCCTCAGTGCGTCGGTCAAGGCGGGCGGGCGACGAGGGCCCTGCTACGAAGCCGACCGACAAGACCGACATCACACCGTACACGAACCACATCTATGCCCCCAAAGCGCGGAGGCGGTTTGCCCATGGAGGACCGCCAGAGGAGCCATTGGCACAGAAGGGCCACGGGAGGCGAGAATCATGCGACGACGAGATTGCCGGCGGGGTCTTTGACCTGGTTGCCCGCGATGCGAAGAGGAAGCTGCTGGAGGAGGAGGTAGCCATGAGTGCTTTTCCCAACAGCGAGCTGAGGACAGGCGGTGCCGAGCACTTTTACGTGCGGGAGGGCTCCGATGACGATGGTCCCCGGGGTAGACCTCTGACGAGAGGGCCTTGGAACGCCATGCACTCGCGGCGCAACTCGTCCGAGGAGGACATCAGCTGGGCCTTCAAGGAGATGCAGGAGCACGTCCAGAAGCTCAGCAGGATGAGGACCCAGTCCCGGATCGACACGCTGGACCTCGACAAGATGAGCATCGACAGCCCGCCGAGCGACGCTATGAGCCTGACGAGGATGCAGAGGACTTCCATGTCCGGCTCGCCGCTATGGACATCACGCCCATCATCGGGCTCTCTCGGCCCAATCAGCGAGACCAACATGTCCCTTCTCGGTGCCGAGTCACCTCTTCCGACCATTGGCGAGTCTACCATGCCGTACATCCCGCCAGAGTCCCCGCCGCTCCATCGCATCGGGGAGAGCCACATGTCGTACATACCCTCGGCGCCCGCCGGTAAGGCTGGCGCCATGCCGTATGCCCCGGCCTCTCAGATCCCCGCCGAGACCAGCTTCGGCCACCACGCTCAGTTCACCCCTTACGCCCCGGAGCGCGATATGTCGCTGGAACGAGCGCGGCAACAGCATCGCCTCCGGCTCAAGTCCTCCCCGCCCATGCTCGGCCAGGACCTCGTCTTCCGCCGGTGTCCCTCGCCCAAGCAGACCAAGCTCGAGCCTGACCACCTCTGGGATGTGGCCACAGGTACCACTCTGAAGGAGGACCACAACCGCGACCCATCGGAGCAGCACGGCCTCTGGCGCGGATACTGCTACACCACGAACCAGGCCGAAAAGATCGCCGCGGTCGAGCGTCCCCAGATGATCAGCACGCCTCACCCGCTTCACTCTCCCCACGACCCCTTCGACCACGAGTTCAGCTCCGCTCCGCTCCCGCTAACCGACGAGCCCAGCCCGCTGAGCTCCAGCAGCCCCGCGGCAGGCACCCTCTCGGTCCCGCAAACCGCCGTGTCGGCGATGCCAGAGCACCGCACAAAGTCGCACGCGCCCAAGGGCCTGCACATGCTGACCAACCTGACCAACCTCGACGAGAAGCTGCGCCGGGAAAAGGCCGCGGCCGACCTGGAGGACAAGATCGCCGCCGAGTTCACGGACCAGTTCATCACGCAGGTTTACAACTACATCTCGCTCGGCTACCCGGCTACGGCGCGGCAGTACGACGACGAGCTGAGCAAGATCAGCCGGATCGACGTGGACGAGCTGCAGCGGGACGACGGGGCCATCATGGAGAGCCTGTGGGGCGGTGCGTACCACGATGCGGCGGCCTGGTGGGGGGTGAAGCAGAACGGGGCGAGGGACTCAAAGGAATGCCACGAATATGGGGAGGAGGAGGGGGGGGGGAAGAAGTCGGTCAAGGCCACGGGCCACATCATGCTCGACAGCGAGGCCAAAGACGGCGTCAGCGAGGACGACCGGTGTCCCCGGTGGAAGGCGCTCAAGCTGTACATCTACGAGTGGGCCCGCCAGCACCCGGATCTGAACGCCATCAGCCCGCTGGCGTGGGGTGTGCAGGAACGGAGGGGGAGTTGGGGCCAGTGAGCGGGGTTGGGGGCGTGTGTGGCTTTTGCTTCAAGCTTCTCCGGGCAGTCTTGCTGGGGCTTCATTCTGGTTGGTCTCTGCACACGTTTCGCTTTGGGGAAAGGGTGGGACTTGTTTTTTGGTATCGGTGTCTCGGGTCATTTGCAGGCGATGTCTCGTCTGCATTGGGGGAGACGCTTGCTTTGCTGGCCTATGACGGACTCAGTTCACACTTCACACGATACTAATCCCCAGCGCGGTAGCAAACTCGGCCGGCTGACTGGCTGGGTGTCTCCGCTGCAGGCGCCGCACCTCTCTGTTCTTTCCATTCCGCTACCTTACCACGGCATATACGGTTGGGCTTTTGGGGAGTGTACAAGTACAATACTGTACATGCTTTGCGTTCTTCTCTTACGTTTGTTTCTAAGCATTTTCGGCGGGCATGCGCAGTCTAGACGACTTTTATGACCTACTTTCTCCCTTTCCATTCCTATATCTTCAACTGGAGCTGGGGTCCTGGGGTATCGCTGCTCTCTTCATGGCGTGGCGAGATACCTGACTACCTATTGGAGTGAGTCGATGGTATAGGTGCTTGGTATAGTTGCTAGACGAAAGGAGACGGCGCTGGGTGGCTCGGTACTAGGTAGTGACTCCGAGGGGGCCAGTGGCGACAGAGCAAATCGACGAAGAGGACGTTTGCTGGCGGACTCTGGAAATTTTGGAAGTGCCCGAGGGATGAAGTGCCCGAGGGATGAAGTGCCCGAGGGATGAAGTGCCCGAGGGATGAAGTAGTTGTATGTCGTGAGCATGACTTCTCTGCTCAGGTAACTACCTACTTAATCAGTTGATAATTATTGGGAATTGGAACGGGACCCTATGATTATTCGCCCCGGGCCCCAACTGAACTGTTTGGATTCACAAGCTCTGCGTCGCCGTCATCCCTACAGCCAATTTGTCTTCGAGTCTGAATTAGGTATGTTCGAATGTGACTAAGTCTCATACCTTTGGTACTTCCGTAGCCAAGAATCGTGCCCATGGCCCGGGGCTCACTGCCCGCATCCAAGGTGCTGAGGCGGCATTGAACTGGATCTTGCCGAATACCTAGGTAATCATATAAGGACTCGCGGCGATTACAAGCAGGTCCCTCCGCGATGCCTCGGAGCCCGTGACCGTATCTTGCCGGCTCCCAGACTAATGCAATCGTCATTAACATTTGTAGTAAGATGAATAGTTATGTAATTAAGGTAGCTACGATTCACTGAGTCGGTGCAAAGCTGACTTCCGCGAGCGGTGAAGATTGAGTTCATACTGGGCGATGAGCCCTCACTCTAATTAATTGGGTAACGTACATGATAAGCGAGTGAAACACTCTCCACCCCCCTATGATAACTATCCTCAATTGCAATACAATAACACTAAATACGAACTAACTGTGATTACATCAGAAACGGCTGAATCAGATGCTTCTGCAACCTCCTGGCAAGTGCGCGAGTTATGGCCAGGCTTGCCGCACACACCACAGCACCGAACCTTCGTACGCCTCCCCCCCTGCACCACCACCATCCGGCTGCGTTTCTTGCACTCCCTCCCCACCCACGGCATTCTGGCCTACTAGATCCTTTGCATCTTGTACGGCAAGTGATCCTCCAAGCTGTACACGTGTTTTTTTGGCTCTCCGGCGCTTGTTTAATGCCTCGTTGGCCTTGCGGAGCGAAGCGTTCTCTGACTCGAGGATGGCCACGCGGTGCATGATAGCCAACGTACCCTTGGTAAGCTGGTCCACAGCAGCTAACATCGAAGTCGGAGAGCTATTTGATGGTTGGCAATGCGAGCCTTGATTGTTGATTGTAAGTTGGCTTCTCGAGGGTTGTGTGGTGTCTGGAACACCCAAGGTTGTGGAGTGCCAGCGCGTGAGTTCAGAGGTGTTGGTGTACGAAGCCTTATATCCAGCTTGGAAAGCACCCTCTCTGGATCGCATGGCACTATACCAGCACCTGCAAAGCCACCTTGTATATTCTTCTCTGTCATCGACGCAAAGAAGGCCTCGCGAAAGGCACAGAGAAACTCGAGCTTGCTCACGTGGTTGGTATGCATGCGCATCAAGTCCTCGATCTGGCGGCCGTACGCCTGCTTCAACGGTCCAAAGCAGCCAACATCGAGTGGCTGGAGGAGTGGCTGGAGGAGGTGCGAAGAATGCGGAGGCATGCAGAGCGTGATGATGTTGTTCTGCTGGCAATAGAGCTCGAACTCGGTCGAGTGGTGGCTTTCGTGGCCGTCGAGGATCAGCAACCGATATTTGCCCTTTGCCCGGGGCGCCGTGTGGTAGTCGAAGTGCTTGATCCAATCTAGGCCTACCTCATTGGTAGTCCAGCCGTTCTCAGTGATTGCGATGCGCCAGTTGGCCGGGAGGTCGCACTCGGTGTACCAGTTGGCGAGGTGGTACTGCGCGGCAAAGATGATGAACGGAGGGATTGCCCAGCCAAGGGCATTGACTCCCTGGATCACTGTTGCCCATTCATGGTTGCCAGGCTGGGCCAGTTTTGCCTTGCCACGGCCATCCGAGGTCGTGACCACCATGCCGGCGGAGATGATGCCCAACATGAACCCAGTCTCGTCGAATTTGTAGATATCGTCATCCACGATGCCATACTTGGCCTTGGTGTTCCGTATGAGGGCAAACCACTCGGCAATGACCCCTGGATCCTCGAATTTAGCCCTCTGATAGTCGTATCGACGCGAATAACGCGTACGGAGCGCTGGCTGGCGTTTGACGAAATTGTAAGCCCAGCGGTTGCCGACAGGGGGCGCGTCGCGTTCGCGTAGCAGTTGGTTGGCCATTTCTTCCACACTAGAGTCTGGGCGGAAATCCTAGCGTATTTGACTCAACGATATATTGAACAATAGCTTTCTCTTCCAGATCTGTGAGCTTGCGCGAGTTGGCCGGAAGACCGCGTCGTGCAGGCTTGCCGTCGCGTCGTCGCATGAGTGTCGCGGGGCTGACGCTGTAGATCTTCGCTGCAGCCCGAAGACCGAGAGTATGGTCATTTTTCAGAGCTTGGAGTGCCAGAATGATCCTGGCTTCGTTGGAAGGTGAGACCATGGTTCGTTGTAGAGAAATTCATGGTTGTGGTTAGAGGATGCGCGACGCGGTGGAAAGTGTTTCACTCGCTTATCATGTACGTTAGTTAGGAATTAGTAGCTCACAAGGCATATTGGGCTGCTCATCCTTCATGAATGGCTCCGCGAATCACCTCCCTTCAAAATTGTTTGGAAGTGCAGGAGCCGTTGACTCGGCGTCGAGTTCCCGCTGAGCCGGCAGGGGCGAAAGCCATTGATTAACTATATTATTATTATTCCTACACCGCTATGCCCTGGGGGCGTGCCGGACCTTCAACTATTTACTATACAGGAAAACCGCACCCTTGCAGGCCGGATGAAAAACCCATATCGAAAAAATCAAGGAAACGATCAGTGACTGAGCCTGCAGATACAAAAAGAGAAGGCCTCCTGGCCTTCGAAGGAGGGGGCATCAGACCGCAAGCTCCAGCTCCAGCTCCAGCCTCCTGGCCAGATTGTACATCGGCAGCCTCCCTGAGTCCATCAGCCAGCCTAGGATCCTCCGTGTTAGCCGTGCAGCTGTGGGACTGATTCCCTGTAGAACAGAGTAAAAGTCCCTTCGCGTTCGAACATCAGCTCTCTCCCAACTTCGAGCCAACGGTGGCGCCAGACACCAAATCACCAGGTGTTCGACAGTTTCTCGCCCTTCCCCACACTCGCAGCTGGGCGTCAAGACCTCTGGAACGCCCCGTTTGAAGAGGAAGTCCCGAAGGCCTATCGCCCCAGTTCGGATCTGGACCAGCAGCGAGCTTTTCGCCTTGCTTAAGCCCTCGTGCCTCTTTAGGGTTTTGTCTTTGAACAGGGTCTCCTGCTGGTAATCGAAGTCATCGGCTGGCCTTGTGACTGCTCGGCCATCCCGTTCCTTTAGCCACCTCTCCTCCCAAGCCTCCTGCACTACCCTGTCTGTGTCGGCTGTTCCCCCTGTCCAATCTGCGATTGTGATGGCGGCTGTTTCCACTGCTGTAGGCTTCTGCGCCATTGATTAACTACACAGTAAACCGCTCGAAAAGATCTGAACAATTCAAATTCTGTGAGCGAAGGAATTGTGCGTTCATACCCTCGAGGTGGCTTGGCATTTCGACCTCGGCTGTACTCAGCTAGAATGCCTGCCTCGGCAACCGTGAGGGGTAACTTGGAAGAATCCTCGCAATTCAGGCTTGATTGCGAGACTCAAAGGCAGAGGCCAAGAAGGGGGGTGAGCTTCTGGTTGCAGGGAGAATGACAGAGCTTCTGTAGAGTTCCTGGCAATTTCACGAGAGGTTACAATGGAGGGTTCAATGATTGGCCCAAGAGGTCAAGTTCGTCAGCATCAATGCATCGTTCTTACCCGTCGCCATGACTGGGAGTTTTCTCCATGCACCCCGGAAGGTTGGGATCTGGGGTAATGCCACGCGGGCGACCTCGGCACTGCGAATCGGGAAGCATACATCTCCGTGATTGGCAGCCCGGCATGACCAAGATCGGGCGTGCATGTCTGTCTAAACCTGGAACGGAGGTAGATCCCAGGTTGTAAGCGCAATTCTCTCCATCTTCGCGTTTCAGGTTCCACATCCACCTGGTCCGCAAGCTCTTCCCAATGAGGGCTGCCACGACCACTGCCTCCGTGGGATCGCAAGCGGGGAGAGCAACGTATGAGAGGTGGTCCTATTGTCTGCAATACCCTCCATACCTTGATGGCAATGTGAGGAAAGGACTGAAGACCTGAGGCAAGTTGTAGGCGTCCTGCGCATATGAAAATATAAATAGCAAGTGTTAGAATCAAACACCGACTTCAAGTGGCACCCGCCGATCTCTCTCCATCCTCTGACTCCTACGGCTCCTTTCGACGTAGCCTCCAATTCCGAGCAAAGATGAAGCTCCAGCTCTCAGCTCTCGTCCTGGCGGGCCTGTCGTCCGCCAGCCCTGTCTCTGAATTCCAACTTGAAGGGCGCCAGAACAGAGGCGTGGGCACTGGCCCGTTCGCACCAGCGGTATGTACAAGCATTTATACATGACACTATGGCTGTTCTTGGACTTGCTGACCGGAACAACCTGCAGGGCTTCTATACAAGCCCCGCCTTTGGGGGACATACATTCTACTCCCCTAGAAATGTCCCTGCTGGGGCCAAGCTCCCAGTTCTCGTTTGGGGCAATGGCGGCTGCTTCGCCAATGCAACGCACCAGGAGCCCTTCCTGGTCCAGCTCGCATCGCACGGCGTCCTCGTCATCGCCAGCGGCACACCGGGCGGCTCGGGCCGCACCACGGCCGAGGACATGACGGACTCGATCGACTTCATCAGCAGCAACGCCGGGCGGGGCGACTGGGCCCACGTCGACGCCTCGCGCATCGCCGCCGCCGGCTACAGCTGCGGCGGCATCGAGGCGTACGCGCAGATCGACGACGCGCGGGTCCAGCACATTGGCATCTGGAACTCGGGCCTGCTCAGCGACCACGACGACGCGCGCAGCTTCCGCAAGCCCGTCTTCTTCTTCCTCGGCGGGCCGAGCGACATCGCCTACGAGAACGGCGAGCGCGACTACAGCTACATGCCGTCGGGCACGCCCAAGTGGAAGGGCAACCTCGCCGTCGGCCACGCCGGCACCTACACCGAGTTCAACGGCGGCAAGTTCGGCATCATCGGCGCCCACTGGGTGCAGTGGGTCCTGCGCGGCAACTCGTCCGCCTCGGCCTACCTGACGGGCAGCGGCGCGAGGAACGACGGCTGGTCGGTCGTGCATGCCGACCTGGACAGGATCAACGTCCCGCCCGTCGGCGGCGGAGGGAGCACCACCACCACGGCCACGACCTTGACCACGGCCACGGCCACGGCCACGGCCACGGCCACGGCCACGGCCACCCGTACCTCGGCCACCCCAAGCCCGACGGGTGGTGCCTGCGCGCCCCTCTTCGGACGGTGCGGAGGCCTGGGACACGATGGACAAACCTGCTGCTCGCGGGGGACGTGCACTTACTCATCTCTGTGGGTTTGGAGGTGCCTGTTGTAAGAGCCTGGCTGAGGTGGTCAGGGCCAAGGGCCGCAGCTGGGACTCTGGGAGGATCGGCTCCAGGCTCGGTACTCGATGTCTTGTAACGCATGGCCGGAAATGGTGGGATTGGTGGGAATGTGAGCCAGGGGTGGGCTGTTTCTTGCTAAAGACGAAATGGCCTGAAACCCAAACGTTGGCATGCGACGCAGGAGAGGGAGGGGTTTCTTCAATTCTTGACGGTCGGGAATTTGTTTAGTTATCCAGCCTCCCAGTCTTGTAGGCAGGCAAGGCAGGTACCTAGCTTGCTAAGGTTATCGATAGACTAAGCGTCAAAGTTGTCAAGTTCCGCTGGCACCACCGTGAGAGGTGAAGGAAAATCGAAGGAGAGCTGGATCGGATTTGTTGTTGATTAGGCTCTTCGTCGTGATGCGTTGTGGTACGGGCATGGGGCATGGGACAAGAGAACGGCTGAGGAAGCCCACTCCATTGTACTAAGTAGTTTTCTGTTTGAGTGTTGATTTCTGCTTTCCAACTGTGAGGTATGCAGTAGGATTTGATGCCAACGATGCTCTGCCTTCTGACTTCGGACGAGTTCCGGATTTAGGGCTGAATAGGGAAGTCGTTGACAACTGGACAAGGGATGAACATCCATCGGCATGTGATCACCCGCATACAGCAAAGCAACTGTGAAATGCACGGTGTGGATCTGCGACCGGTTATCTTATCACGACCCAAGTGGCCTCTCCTTTGGGACCAGACCTGCATCAACATCAGATGCATCCCACTCCCGCCGGCAGAACCGACGAGTTTACCACATGGAACCGTCTCCTCTCACGCACCAGCCTCGGCCAGAGGTGTTCCAGCCCAAGATTGTCCGCCTGTACGAAGCATTGTTCAAGGTTTGACCTGTTTCTTTGCTCCTCGGTCTCCCGCAAGCAGCACAGTTTGCCCAAGCCGTGTCGCCGTGAATCCCAAGTCAGGTTGGTCGAGTCGCTGACAAGTCGCCGCTTTATCCTGCAGGTCAATATCTTACCAGCCGACGAAGTAGTCACCACTGACCGACATCCCCGAGAGATAGGACGACTCGGACGAGGCGGAGACATCACAAGGCTTCTGGAAGGAGTTCTTCCTCTTGCGGCCAGACCGTCCATCGCTGCGGCGGATCCTTGACGACATAGGGCCCAATGACCTGCTCAACCTCGCGCACCAGACGAGATACCTGTTTGGGCAGGCAATCGCCGCGCTGAAACACCCATACGGAATCGCAGATGTGCATGCGCTGGAAGTGAGCATACGCGGGAGGAAGAAAACGTGTCGTTGCTTTCCGGGCTGATTGGATTCTCGCAGACCCTGAGCACGTTCATGGTTGCCGTGCTGGGCAAGAAGTACACGAACCCGAGCTCCGACATCATCGAGCTGCTGGCAGGCCTCGACCACATCGACACCGTCTTCACCGAGTTCGTGGGCGCGCTCGAGTCGCTCATACGAAATGGGAGGAGCAGCGCACACGAGTGCTGCCCAAATGGCATTGGCCATGTCGGCCAGGAGCAGCCCCGGCCAGGGAACAGGGCGAGCTGCACCTACACGGCAGACCTGCAGCAGAGGGCCGTCGAAGTGGCGCTCGCGGTCACGTCCGGGGCATACCAGACCAGCCTGCTCACCTACTTTATTCAGCGGGATCTGTTCCCGGCCATAATCAATGTCAGCGAGCCGGATCGTGCCTTTTCTTTTGTGACAACAAGAGCTGACGGCCACAGTGCATCCAATTGCAAATAGCCAACAAGCCACCCAACAAGCCACCCAGGAGAACGTCGCACTTTCTACTGCTCGGCCTGTTGGCCAACTACAACAAGTTCGAGTTCCAGAATCCATATCAGATGCGGCTCAACGACTTTGTCAACGAGCGGGTCATCCGGGGCATCGTCCAGATCGTGGGCCAGACATGCCAGGGGCTCCGGGGGCAGTACATCGATGTGCGAGAGGACATGCCCGAAGGATGGACACTGGCCGGCACGCTGAACAAGATTGGGCTGGGGGTGATTGCGCCCGGGGGCAAGCCGCCACCTAAACCTGTCTACGACGACGAGACAGCCAAGAAATTGTTTGCGGAGCTGTAAGTGGGACATGCCCAGTGAAACTCTCAATAGGCAGCATGGAAGATGCAGGCTGACATGCACAGACCAGGGCAAGAAGCTGCCGTGCTGCTCGCCACATACGACTTCACGCACGCCAACAAGCTCTTCAGCCTCGAGTTAATGACGTGGACACCCGACAAGGGCCAAGAAGCGCCCTTTGCGAGCTTCCTCTCCCTCACATCGTACCTCCTCCAACACGCGCACCTCTCGCAGCGCACCACCCTCTACTGCCACCTCACCCTCATGATCGTCCGCCTGCTCATCGAGGACCCCATCCTCTGCAAGCGCATTTGCAGCGACGACAGCGCCGTGCCCGTGCGCCTCTGCCGGCAGCGGTCCCCCTACATCCCGCTCGTGCGCGGCGAGCGCGTGCTCGCGGCAAGCCTCATGGACGCAGTCATCGGCGCCATCACGCACAACCTGCGGCGGCGGCTCGACGCGGGCCTGTACACGCTCTGCGTCGGCATCCTGCTGCGCGTCATCGGGTACCTGTCGCGGTCGCGCACCCGCCTGCAGTACCACTGGGCCGAGCTGTTCCGCTCGCTGCTGTCGCTGGTGCGGTTCCTGACGACGTATGCGGCCGACCTCAAGGGCCTGCCGCACGTCGACACGCTCCTGGACCACGTGGTGAACCTGCTCGCGCTGGGCCTGTCGGCGGGGGAGACGTTCCTGCCGACGCCGGCGGCGTACGATGATTTGTTCTACAAGGTGGTCGAGACGGGCGAGGTGCTGGTGAGGTTCCGGGACGTGTACGGGCTGGCGAACCGGGCTAGTAACTCGATCGATACGCTGGTTAATGTGAGCACGCACTACAAGGAGATGCTGGCGGATGGAGGGGGCGGGAACAACGGGGAGGGCGGCGGGGTGGGGAGGAGGGGAAAGGGAGGGCAGTTGACCAGCCTGCAGGTGGCCGAGGTCATCAAGCAGGGCTATGAGACGCTGAGCATCCAGGCCAAGGAGGGGCTGGATAGCTGGGAGAAGTACCGCGAGGCGGACGAGAGGACGGTGCTGAAGAAGATGGCGCGGGCGGCGGTGGCGGACGCTAAAGGGATGATTGCTGAGTGAGGGAGGGGAGGGGGAGGCAATGGGAAGCGATGTGCTTTGTGTTCGGGACCTTGACTGCTTCAAGATCTTGTTAGCGAAAGCAAATTAGATGCTATTATCTGCAAGCTCGAGTGTGCTTCGTTCGTTGCCGAGCGAGTTGTCTTGTTTGTTTCATACAGCTCTCTGCTTGCCAGTGTTTCAATGTTTCAGGCCCTGAGACTCCCGAGTTCAGACGGTGCCGAACTGCCGTTGCCGCGGTCACTTGGCCAGTGCACCACTGCGATTCCTAATGCCAAGAAGCTGATTGGTCCGGCGGAAACCGGGGAATCAAGCCTTGGCATCATGTCATGCAGTGGACTGCTTTCGCCTTTGAAATCATCAGACTGCCGTCTTCAACCGGGGCAGCAAACATTCAACCCCTCCATAACAACAGGACTCCGAAAGCTCCGAACCCTTCAAGTCCTCATTCTTCAACCACAATGAACGTCCCAAACATATTGACGAGGAGAAGCATCTCCGTGTGCTTCTCCTGCCGGCGCAACCTCCTGAGCCAGCGCCAGTTCTCGACAACCCCAGCGTCGCTCGTCGCCGCCTTCCAATCCTATAATCTCCCGTCTCAGCCGCCGCCCACACCGCGCAATGCCTCGGTACCCGACACATCGGTCGCGAACCCGGTACATCCCCCGGGCCTGCCCAGAGTCCACGATACACGGCCGCCGAAGCAGAGCGGGCAGAGCGGGGCGCCACCAGAAACCGCGGTGAGCCAGTCGCCAGCCTCGATCCCAGAACAAGAAGCCCAGCAGTCCAAGCCAGAGTATGCCGCGGCGCCCTCGTTGCCTGCGCCCTCCAATGCCACGCGACAGCCGTCCACTCAACCACAACAACCCCCTTCCTCTTCAGAATCACCGGCAACAACAGCAACAGCAGCACCAGCACCCGCACGGCCCGCCCCGGCCACGCGGCCACGCTCCCGACTCCGCGCGCGCAAGGCGGCGGTGAAGCTCACGCCGGCGGCGGTTGAGCACCTGCGCGCGCTGCTGGACCAGCCGGACCCGAAGCTGATTAAGGTGGGCGTGCGCAACCGCGGCTGCTCCGGGCTGGCGTACCACCTCGAGTACGTCGACAAGCCAGGGCCGTTTGACGAGGCGGTCGAGCAGGACGGCGTGAGGGTGCTCGTCGACAGCAAGGCGCTGTTCAGCATCATCGGGAGCGAGATGGACTGGGTCGAGGATAAGCTCAGTCAGCGGTTTGTGTTTCGGAATCCGAATATTAGTGAGTTTATCCTTCCTCCTCTGGTGGGGTTGTTTTTTTGTGTTGTTTTGGATTGGATTGTATGCTGACTGTTGTGATTAGAGGAGCAGTGTGGTTGCGGCGAGTCGTTTATGGTTTGATGCGTGGAAAAAGGAAGAGAGCGGGCAGGCATTATGGACATAACGCAGCGCTGATTCAAGGCGGAGAGATAGACTTTGGAAGTTGGCCCCCCTGCCCCTGTTGAGCATGTCACTGCGTGGAAAGGTTTTGTTTAGGCGCATTAGATCGGAGTACTGGCGGATGGTACTGGTTCGTTGGTTGAGACCGGCGATACCTGAGAACTATGATTCAACCCGGGGAGTACTGACAGCGTCCTTTGCACGAGAAGATGGGAAAATGTGGAACTGTCTTTACTAGGTGTTTTATGCTTGCCCGGCAGCTGGAAACAACACTGTGATCCCACAGGGCAGCTTTACATCTGGACCCGGAACCCGCCACGGGGCTCGGCCATCGGTGCCGGGCACTGCCGGCTCGCCGGGTCGCCACCGCAGAGTGGGGCCAAGAAGTCGCGTCAACTGTCGGTGTCAATTAAACCTGGACAGGACAACACGCGTCTTCGCTGGCTGTTGATTTGCTTTCACGTTTTGTTTGACATGCTTGTCTTGATGTAGCTACAGCTCGTTCCAGCTTTCTCCATCATTCCTCTTTGCGTTCTCGCCCACAGCGTGCTGCAGCTTTCTCCATCGTCCCCTCTCTTAGTTCTGGCCATGGTGGTTTGCCCCATCTGCAATCGGGGCGTCAAGGCTTCCGAAATCAACAGCCACATTGACTCGGGCTGCCAGGCGTTCGTCCTCGACGAGACCAAAGACCCGGCCTCATCCTCACCACCAAACGCAACACAAGCCAACACTCAGAGCCAACCGCCGAGCTCGACACAAAAAAAGCGATCGGCCTCTACCTTCTTCCAGACCCCATCTGCGAAACGACAGCTCACGGCGGCCCGGGCATTCACACCGCTGCAGACAAACGGCAATGGAGGGACAAAAGCTGGGGTCAAGCGGAGCTACGATGACGGGCCGGGAGATAACCGCTCTCCGGCAGAACCAAGAGCCGGTGCGAGCGAAAACGGCGAGAACAAGGACGACCCATCGGTGGCAGACTCGCGGCAAGGCCATGACAACACAGCCAGGGCCAGCGTCCCCTCGGCGAAACGCTCCAAGAACACACGGACGGCCCCGCTGGCAGAGCGCATGCGGCCCGACACGCTGGACGATGTCTTTGGCCAGGACCTGGTCGGCCCCAACGGGGTGCTGCGCTCGCTGATCGAGTCGGACCGCGTGCCAAGCATGATTCTCTGGGGCGGGTCGGGCACCGGCAAGACCACCATCGCCCGGTGCATTGCCCGCCGCGTGGGCAGTCGCTTCATCGAGCTGAACGCCACGAGCACAGGCGTGTCAGAGTGCAAGAAGCTGTTTGCCGACGCGGCCAACGAGCTGGCGCTCACGGGGCGCCGGACCCTCATCTTCTGCGACGAGATACACCGCTTCAACAAGGCCCAGCAGGACGTGTTTCTGAAGCCCGTCGAGGCAGGGACCATCACGTTGATAGGCGCCACCACGGAGAATCCCAGCTTTCGCGTCCAGGCGGCGCTGCTCAGCCGGTGCCGGACTTTTACTCTCCAGGCCCTCACCCAAGAAGACCTCGAGCGCATCCTGTTGCGCGCCCTGCAGCAAGAAGTCGAAAGCGAAGGCCTCGAGCTCAGCCCGCTGATTGACCAAGAACTCCTCCGCTACCTCTCCGCCTTCGCCGACGGCGACGCCCGCACGGCGCTCAACCTCCTCGAGCTCGCCCTCTCCCTCACCACCACCACCAACCGCCCCTCGGACCCAGACAACCCGTCCGAGCCCATCACCAAAGAATCCATCAAGGCCGCCCTGACCAAGACGCTCGTCTACGACCGCGCCGGCGACCAGCACTACGACACCATCTCGGCCTTCCACAAGGCGGTGCGGGGCTCCGACGCGGACGCGGCGCTGTACTACCTGGCGCGCATGCTCCAGTCGGGCGAGGACCCGCTCTTCGTGGCCCGGCGCATGGTGGTGATCGCGTCCGAGGACGTCGGCCTGGCCGACAACTCGCTCCTGCCGCTCGCCACGGCCGCCTACACGGCCACGCAGCAGATCGGCATGCCCGAGGCCCGCATCCCGCTCGCCCACTGCGCCGTCGCCCTGTGCCTGGCGCCCAAGAGCACCAGGGCGTATAGGGGGCTGAACAACGCCCTGAGCGCGCTGCAGGAGCCCGGGGTGGCGGCCCTGCCGGTACCCGTGCACCTGAGGAATGCGCCTACGAGGTTGATGCGGGAGATGGGGTATGGTAGGGAGTATAAGTACCCGCCGAATTATAGGGATGGGAGGGTCAAGCAGGAGTATCTGCCCGAGCGGCTGCTTGGGCGGAGGTTTTTGGAGGAGAGGGATTTGGGGACACAGGTCGATCCGGATGTTGAGATGGGTGAGGCGGAGGGTTGATGGCTAATTAAGGCCTGGGTTGGAGGGGTGTAAGAGTGAGACACTTTTGCCTCTGTTGCGTGTGGGAGGTTCGGGGGATGGTAGGGGACCTGTTGGTTGGATCACATCCATCTTGTAAGCATGCGGCCGGATAGATGGCCGGCATCTTGATATATGGTCTTTGGAGGCCATGGTTGTCGGGAGCGCTGCTGTGTGTTGGATGTTCCCTTCCCCTTCCCATGCCTGGGTTGATTAATACTTGAGCTGACCTATGCTGGGATGCTTCTGGGCGTGTTGGCTTTCACAACTGCCTCCAACTAAACTGCAACATGCCACATGCCACATGCCTTGCGTCGGCCCCGGATTCTGGACTGGACGAACGGGTTCAACCATTCCACTGGAGCACTTCAGATCGACCGGTTCCCCGTCACACTTTCAAGATCACGCCGCTCTCAACGGGATCTCGACTCCGGCAACAATGACAGTGAACCGAGAGATGAAACAGACCGTAATCAATTACGCGATGTTTCGAGAAGAAGTACCTCGGCGCCATATATTCACCTGCACCGAGCACCCGCTCCATAGCATGGATGGCCATCACTTCTCTCAGTGTGAGGAGGCCTTCGCAAAGATATCTTTTTTTTTTCATCTTTCTTTCGCATCTTTTTTTTAACCATGTAATCATCCTAAGAATCGCTGCGGGCACACTTGATTCCGCACTTGACCCCTAACTATCGCATCCCGCTCCCCCCTTCTTTTGCTTTGCTTCCCTTAACTAGTACCGCGTCTTCTTCGGTCTGTACACGCACCAAACTCCGCCGGAAGCGTTGCTGGAGACACGAAAAGGCATCCATATCTCCCTCATTGCGCTGTATTACGATGGCAGAAGATAAACCGGCACGCGGTAAGATCTTGAAGTCTAAAGTTGAAACCTGCATATCATCCTAGTTATGCAATGCTTTTTGATGGAAAATTCAGTAACTACACCTCTTCCCAACCTGGGCCAGACACATCCAACACTCGAAACCAACGCTGTTTGTCTACCCGAAACCGCGAGACGAGGCACATCGAGGGCTCTAGCCTGTCTACTCCCGCCGGATATACACACTGGCCTGCCCGAACGCATTCTCTGGACCAAGGGGGAATGGCTCATGGTAGTGATCCCGAACCATGTCCCGAACACGGGAGGACTCGGGTTCACAGTTGCCGGGGAGGAACGGCAAAAGAACAAGGTCAGCCTCATGTCATTATCAAAATTATTCGGAATAACAACTCACATCATTGGCTTGGGGCCGTGCTGATGACCCCTTTGCTTCCAGAACTCGGCCTCCTCAGCCTCCGACTGGACGTGGTTCCACAGCAGGATAGCCGGCCGGGCGATGTCGGTGATGATTTGCCGGACGGGGATGTTGGGGCTGAAGGAGAGGACGACGGTCTCGTCGTCGACCTCGAGAAAGCCGCGCGGGTCGCCGAGCACGGCGATGCCGGCCTCTTGCAGAACCGCTTGGTCGGCCTCGGTGTAGTTTGGGTCCTGGGCGAAACACTTGATCTCTGGTTGTTGTTGGCCTTGCTTTTGTTGTTGATCGTTGCTGCTGCTGCTGCTGCACCGCCGTGACGACGACGACAAGATGTCCCGCAGCGTGAGGATGAGGGTGTGTTGGTGCGTGACGTGCTGCCGCGCCACCCCGTTCCGGCCTGCCATGGTGCAGCAGGCAAAGGCGACGATCTTGGTGACTTTAAGCAGCGAGTCGCTTCTCTCGGATAGCTGAGACCGCAGGCGCTTGCCGTCTTCGCTTTCTTCCCAGCTTTGGATGCCCGCGGTGAAATTGTCCCGCACCTCGGCCTCCGAGGCGAAGCCCGGAAGGGGGAGGAACTGCCCGGTGACGATGTCCCGCACCATCAACGGGTACAGGAGCTGCGTCGAAGCATACGCCAAGTCAGGATCGAAGAAGTTGCGGTTGGCGTAGCGAGTCAAGCTCTCAAACGTCTTATATTCGAGGTAAGGCTCTCCTCTACGGTTGATCAGTGTCAAGTGTTCTAAGCCAGGACAATGAAGGACTTGGACTAGGAAAGCGATGATGAAGGCATGCTTACACAACGTATTCGGTGCCCTCCACGTCTGGCGTTTACGAGTCCACTGATCCCATCTCCACCTTGTAGTTTGTCACTCCCCCATCAACTGTTGGGATGGAGATGATGCGAGCCTCTGCACCGTCGGGGGAGGTGGGCCAGGTGGCGGCGCCGTTACGGCAATCCTCGATCTGTTCGAGCGCATGGCGGAAGACGTGTTTACTGAAAAACGGAACGCCCTGCTCGTAGAGCTCTTGAAGGCGTCTTATGGCCTCGTCCCGGGCTTGCTCTCGCTCGGTCTCGGAGAGGTTGCAGTCGGGCGCCGTTCCAAAGGTCCGTTGTACGCTCGGGCAATCGCTCTCGTATGGGGCACGCAAATCTGCTGCCTTTGGCCCCCTGGGCTGCATGTTGGTAGCCATGAGTCAGGCACAGTAAAGTACCTTGAGTGAGGAGCGAGTGTCAGATCTTCCAGGCTGCTGAAGTAGGTAAGGTAAGGTACTTAGGTACGGTACTTGAAGCCTGAAGGCACCTTACCTAGGTAAGGTAGCTAGATCTGAGACAGAGAAAGATTGGATAAGGTGACTCCATGGACGGTCCTTTGCGTGTCTTATAGGATAATCAAACGACCTTTTTTGTCCGAGGCAACACTTCTTGCCTTGTTTGGGAAGGGGGGGCTGGGACCGACTGCGCAAGCCGCATAATGGTTTACACATGCAGCGGGGTACAGAATGGCCACTGTCCACATGCATTGCGGACACTGCAGTCCAAATTAGGAGAGCACACTACTATGTAAGTAGGTACCACTTGAACTTTGCGAAGCTCACAGTCACGAGATAACAGACTAAAATCAGGTGACTCATTGTGTCGTCTGGCGGAACATGATATGCGGGACGAACAAGCAGTCCATCACTGCTTCAGGGGTTCCCGTCTCCTTTGCCAATGAACGACGATTCTCTCTGTAATGCGGCGTGGTATTGCATGTTTGGTAAATACGGGGTGATGCAATGCGGGCCCTGAGCTACTTAGCAACAGACTAATGGGACAAACAAAACGGTGGTATGAATTCCTGAACTGAAAAAAGCAAGCAACTCCTGGAGGAATGCATTGGGACATGTGGCTACTTCTCAAAGAGGGCAACTCTGCGCCACTCAGGATCACCAAACTCGTAAGCCCCTGCCTTGGAATGAGGACATGTGGTATGTAGGTCATGAATTGTAAAACCAAGGGCGGCAGCTTCGTCCGCCATCGGAGGAGTCCGAGTCAATTGCCGGTGTTTGCCTCCTAGACAAAGAGATCCTATTATTATCACCCACACGTGCTAATCAAAGGTTAGCCATAAATACCTACCCAAGGTAACTACAGATACCCAGCCAGTGAGCCAACAAGACAAGTCAAAGACAGAAATTGCAGTGGGCGGAGAAGAGTGCAGCTCATGCTAGATGAAGAGGTCCAACGCTCCCCACCACCAGCAACTCATATGCGGCTCGGCACCAGCAGCAGAGACGGACTCATACCGCTCTCCCATGACAAACCTCTCGGCCCGGACCTTGATCTCCCAATCTTTAGACTCGAGATCCATGTCTGAAAACCTTCTCCCCACCTCTTTCGACCACCTCAAAGGCCAAGGCAACCTGGCGTAAAAGCGCGCCAGCCCGCCGCCGCCGCCTAAGCCTTCTTCTGCACGACCCAGCCGCCGAAGTGGGAGAAGAAGACGGTTGTATGTCGCCAGAACCTCCTTCCCCTGCGCCCGCGTCGTGTCCCCGCTCCCCCATGGTCCCCGCCCGGGCCCGGTCTCGGGATGCCCCGCCACAACAAGCCGCAGCGTCAGGACCGGCAGGTTCAGCTTGTCCCTGGCCCACTCCACCGTCTCGTCCCAGTCGCGAAACGCAGGGTGGTCGTCCCGCGGCCGGGTCGCGTAGCTGAAGGCGGAGAAGACCACCTCCAGGAAGCCGAGGTACCGAAGGCAGTGCGTCGGGACGACCCTCCTCAAGAACTCGCTGGCCGCGAAGGACTTGTGGGGGTCGTCGCCCGGCCGTCTGCCCTGGAAGGGGCAGATCCCGGGGCTATCGATGACGACGAAGCGGTTATGGCTGTAGAACACCGTGCTCGACTCGGCGTGCAGCGTCCTGCACACGAGGAACAGGGGCGCGGGCGGAGCCCAGCACCTGCACCGCGACGAGGCGGCCGTGTGGAGGGCGCGGCAGAAGCAGCCGATGGACGGCCGGGGAATCATGGTGCGCGTGTGCCAGCAGTGGCTGAATTGACACGCCTGACCACATTCTGGGTTACAGAACCCGGGGCCCCAGCTCTCGTAGCATGGGGCTCGTTTGATGTAGTACCCTCCGACAGTCAAGGATCTGTTCCACATGACTTCCTTGCAGGGCGTGATGAGGTCGGTGTATTGGAGGACGCGGAGCCGGATTTCGGGCGGGAGGGTCAGGAGACGCTGACGAGAGGCGAGAGATGACGACGAGAATTCTTGAGGTTTGAGGTTGATGGAGCCACGGGCGTGGAGAACAGCTTCTTGAGCGAGCTGCTGGAGCTGGGGTTGACGTGTTTCGCATTGTCGGATGTGGCAGTCTTTCAGCAGCGGCAGTAGCCGAACGCCGTCGAGCACAAGGCTGGCTATATCGACCTCTCCGCGTCCAACGTCGCAGACCGACCAGCGACAGCTCGAGCTTTCCGGGAATAATATGTGACGCCAAATAAGCCGCGGTTCTCTGCCATTCCTCGACGAAGGCTTTCAAATGCGGCCTTTCTTTAGTGAGCACGTAGTCGTGGTCGTCTCCATGGAAGCAGCCGTAAAGCAGTACCGGGGCTCCATTCGGCGACGCTGCTTTCTTATACGCCCAGCTCCGATCACAGCATGGCCCAAAACCCGGGCCCTCGGGATCTGGCCTGTGGCAGGAAGCCTGGTTGAGGACGATTTTAATATTGCTCAGGGACGCCAGGGCATGCGGCGTGAGAGCTCGGAGGGACTTGAGAGACTGCCGCGGTTGGTAGTGGATGACGAACCAGTTGGCCGAGTAGAGGACAGCCGATACTTCCAAGTAGATGGTCCGGCAAGAGAGCAACAAGCTATGAAAGTTAGCGGGCTCATCGTCGAATTGAGCCTTTTCATTCACGAGCTTGAAGCTGGAAGGGTCGCCCAGGTCGTATATTATGGGCACTGCGTCGCCATACACGCGCCTCTGGCCCACGCCGAGGTGCAGATAAATGTGGTGCCGAATTTCAGGGGTGAAGCGCAGAAATCGAGGCAGGGCTCTGCTTGTATGAGCCGTGTTCGATGTTGGTGACAAGGTGACAATGGTGAGAGGCTGCGGCACATGTTCGAGGCCCGCCAGTGCTCTCAACAGACTCGACTGTGTTGATCAATGATGATAATGGTGCGTACTTCGGAGACGAAAAACATCAGCGTTGCCGGGGAAATATTATTAGAATTGACAACGATCAGATACTACACCTTACGCGTACTACACCTTACGCGTACTACACCTGTTTTCCTACCAGAAAGTTGCGGATGAAATATGCTTCGTTGCGGGAAAGAATGGGCACAAACAACTCTGGCCATATTACAATGGAAGTAAATGTATGGTTTTAAGCTTGTCGGGTACCATACGCGTTTGTGTTTTGTGGCGCGAGACGGCGGTGTGATCACCGAGCGACGACGGAGAACATGCACTGTTGCCACCTGGCTTCGAGCGTAAAACCAGTGGAAGTTTAGTATTTTACAAGGACTCATGCCCCCCTCATTCCCGGGTCCCGTTTCTGATTGACTTCCGACAGGACTGAGTAATTACTGGACCTCTGATCGTTTCCTTGATTTTTCGATATGGGTTTTTCATCCGGCCTGCAAGGGTGCGGTTTTCCTGTATAGTAAATAGTTGAAGGTCCGGCACGCCCCCAGGGCATAGCGGTGTAGGAATAGTACATTAATAATAATAATAATTACTGGACCGTAGTACTGCCCCCTCCGACCAATGTACCTTGTCTGGCCGGTCTGTTAAATGCGGTAATTAGTCGAGAGGATGATTTTGGTATACATCGTTTTGGGCCGCACTAACAGATTGAATGGAGCGGTACTTGCAAGTGAAATTGTTGAGGGATGCGCTGCTCAAGCCTCAAGGGCTCCTCCCCAGACCTGAAAAATTGGATTCATGGTTTACCTATAACGTTGAGTTAACCAACTAACTAGTTAATTTATCAAACTATCCCGCTGACGATCGAGGAATTGACCCCTCTGCACTAGACATGAACCAAAGGAACTAAACCTCTGGGCCGGGCCGTCACACTTCAGCGATTTCAAAGCCCAGCAACAAGTCAAATTTAGTGGAAAGTCTATCGTCTAGTTAAAACTTGGCTATACAGAAGTCCTCAGCACCAGTCCTTCCAACACCGGTTTTGTGACAGTAGGGAGGAGTTTGAGTTCATCTGTCCTCTGGGTGAGAACATCCGATATCCACCCAAAATTCACACAACTCCTTCCGGGGTATAAACGTAGTCCTGTCGTAGACATCCATGTTCATGAAATGCTCTCTGCACACTTCGTCGGCAATGGGGCAGAGAAAGTCCGATTCAGGACTCTCTTCGAACCATCCGCAGCGCGAATGGTCTCGCATCATCCCCCTTTCCACCAGGGGAGTGTGGAATTCTGACGACTCGCCTCGCAACCAAGTTCTCAGGGCAGCCATAGAAAACTTGTCAGAGACCCAAGGGTCTGCAGTGCTGATCCTGCGGTAGGTGAGAAGCTCGACCTGAATGGTGGCCCAGAGGAGGCCGAATATCGAATGTCCGCAAGGCAGGCGAAGGAACTCGTCATGCACACCCCAGTCTGACACCAGACCACAATCGCGGCGCTGCTGGTGGAGACCTTGGTCCGCACTGGCGTCTGAGTGACAGTCGGAATCGTCGGTCTCAGTCTCAGGTTCCATACCCTTGCTTTTGTTCAAGCCTCTGTCGCGTTTAGCCAGAAGAAGGGTCTGCAGGATGCACATCCACCCCGTCTGACACTCGGGGGTCCACTGGGAGACAAGCTCGTCTGGCACCTCCTGGGTCAGATCGCAGACGTCCATGAGTTTGTGATGACATGTTCCCGGCTCGGCGCGCCCAAGAATATCCTGAATCGACACGTCTGTTTGCAGCGAGACGTTGGCTCCGAGACTCAGCAGGCAGACGAGAATGGCCAGCGCACCAAACAATGTCTCCCCGGGCATCCCACAGTGCGCGAGGTGGAAAGCCACAACAATGAGCGTGTGAAGCGGTCCGAGTTTGAGCTCCTGCTGGCAGTTGTTGCAACGACGGACAAACAATCCGCTTAGCGAATCAATCCTAGGCGAAGCAGGGGAACCCAGTATAGCGATGATGCCGTGACAGACGGCCTGTGCGGCGGTGTGACAGAATGCGTGCTTCCAACTGGTCGGTATCCGCGCGAACCCGTTCTGGAACAAGGCGCGGACGGCCGGAGAGTCGGCATCCCATCTGCCACATGTGTCTTTTTCTTCCCCTGGAAAGCGGTGCGGGGGATTGAAGAGTGTGCTGACTTGCTCGGGAGGAACCATCGTATGTGAACGGAGGACGGTGATCAGGAGTGTGTCGAGCACCGTGTGGCCTAGGTCATCACGTGGGTGGAAGAAGAGGTAACTGGGTT
Source organism: Parathielavia hyrcaniae (assembly GCA_033575675.1). NCBI lineage: Eukaryota > Fungi > Ascomycota > Sordariomycetes > Sordariales > Chaetomiaceae > Parathielavia > Parathielavia hyrcaniae. The sequence goes on from MU863631.1 coordinate 228,575, forward strand.
CGAAAAGTTGAGACAACTCCGAAATCATACTGCAGCAAGTGTGGCCGCCGTCCAAGAAGGAGGCTGCAAGGTGGAAGGGGTAGATGTCGTCAATGTTCTTCGGAACGTCGTATATCTCGTCGTAAAGACTTGATAGCAAGTCGGCGTTGCCAGACATGATGACAATTTTCCAGGCATCCACCAGTAGGGCCTCCGGGTCCTTCTGTGTTGACTGCGAGATGGCCTCCGTGGAGATAGGCAAGCTGTCGGGGGGCATGGAGGAAAACGTGCTGTTGGTGATTGACTTCTGCATCGACTCTGCGAAAGACATGGAGGGCCGTGATTGCTCCTCAAGTGGCCACTCTCTCCATGAGCGAGGGTCCTGAATATCGAACCCATCCTGTGCATTGACGACTTGCTCTGGGATGGCGGTGTAATTGATCGAAGACACATGAATGGACCATTTGCAGAGCTGTGAGGGTGGGTCGACGAGTTTGTCCAACCTGCCTGCGTTGGCCTCTGGCGACATGTCGAATGTGAGGCTCGCCGGACCGGCGACGTCAAACGAGCCAAGCGTGAAAGCGGCCACCAGACCTGCAGTCCACTGGTCCATTAGAGGACCCCGTCCCCAGTACTTGGCCACAACAAAAGAATGCAGATAGAAATCGTGGAGGTAATTGGTTAGGGCTCTAGCAATACATCAGCAAATACTCGCACATGCAGCTTCAGGGCAAGTTTGACTTGGGGCGTCCCTTACACGCGGTCTTCCTTTCCACAGCTTTTGAGAAGGTCGAGGTGGTGGCCCTGCAACAGAAGGTTTGACCGATCGTAGGCGAGCTTCTGGCGAACGAGCTTCATTGTTGGGGTGGGAGCGTCGGCGGCTGCTGCGGCTGCTGCGCCTCCCGGCGTGATGGCTTTGGGACTTGGGATGTCCAGGTAGCTCGGGGTTGCACCGTTCCCTCCAAACGGAGACGGCTGGCCAGGTATCTGGCCTAGCGCTTTGAAATACGCCGCAGAGGGAAGGTTCCAGGAGGAGAGCCTGTGGATGTTGGGAACATCAAATAAGTTAGGCACGGCCATGTTGTGTGGGACGGAGTTCAAGACCTACACGCCCGGCAACATGGGTTCTGCGTCGCGGTGTTGATGTCGCATCTGATCCTTCACGTACCTCCCCAACTGCCTCTTGTCAACCGCTCTCGGCGCTGCTTTGTCGTGGTCGAGGGTGACATCGGACGTGCTTCCAGTCTGAGGCCTCCTGCCTACAGCAGCCACGATGGCGTCCTTCTCGGTACTGCGGATACGTCTGCGCACTCCCCACTTGTTGAAGTGATGGCGATACTGATTCTCTCTGTCCAGATGTAGTGAGGTTAGTGTGGCCGTTGTGCTCGCAGTACAGGCCGGGTCTGGCACTTACGCTGCAAAGAAGGAGTAGTGATCCCTCATGAAGACAAGCACCTGGCCCGTCGTCATGGACTTGCCATTGGGCCCATATTTGCCCATATAGAGCTGGACGATGACGGGCTTGAGACATTCCCACCTGTCTTCGTAAGGGACGTCGAGGAACCTGGCGTCGTTAGAACGGGGGAGCAAATGCCTGACGTCCATGATGCAGAGCGTTGGGTGGAGGAGAAAAAGATGCTTGGCAGAGAGTGAATGAGCGATGAGTCCGGTGACTGACGAAGCTGGGGTGTGAGGTCTTCCCTTATATGCCAGCGTTGCGCGCACCATTCATGCAGTGGGACACACGAGGCAAGTCAAGCAACCAACGAAGTGCCGCGCCTTGGACAGGGCAGCCAATCATTCACGGACTGCTGATGCGGTGAACGCGGCGAGCACGGGAATGATGGGAAGCCCGCTGGCCAGACGCATGAGAGACCGACGGCCCAGGAAGGGCCAAAGGCTGTGCCGAGACAAGCGCAACATCCTGGGCCCTGCGACATGTCATGATGTCCCCGACTAACCTTTCTGGTGAAATCCTCAAGTCGGAACAAATGGATGAAAACGGGAAGGCGAGCGAGATAAGGTATTCGTACGGTGGATTGAACATGCCCCCCCTCGGTGGTACTTGACCCCGCGGTGGCGTCGAGTTGCGGTCAGCTGCGCCCAGGCGACGGGAGCTCCTGCTCAAGGTTGCCAACTTGAATTTCAAGTCCATCAACGGCGGCTGTGGCCCATCATGATTATGCAGTTACACATGGCTTGCAAGAGCCACTTCATACCCCTGTCGAACAAAACTCAGCTGTCCAATCGGGGTCCGCCGTTCTCAACGCCAAGCGCACTCAGGAGAGAACAAAACGTCGCCAGCCAATGACCTTGCGTTCTGTTTTGACAGTGGGTCTTCTTCATCATTCAGGTTGTGCCAACACCAAACTCAAAGGACATGTGTTTCGAGGTGTTCCAGACTCGAGTCAAGGGCAACACATACTGGGCAAGTGCGTCGACCCATAGTAGGATACGCTTACACCCCAGCATCCAAGCTTCATCTCGGGCGCCTCTTCGCTCTTGATTCGTTTCTCGGGTGCATGGCCTGACTCCCACGGTGCAATGCTTCTTGATCGCTCAAGTACGAGAAATCACACCGGGCGGAGCGTATCAAAGCCCTTTGTATCAGGTACAAACGGGTTGCGGGACTGAGCCGCGGTTCCTTGACGGGGTTACCGGTTGCCAATGTCCAGGTACATTCAATGCCTAGGAGCTGGAGAAATGAGAAATCACAGGCGTGGTCCCGTCGTTAGCAGGTGTAGGGTACCAGCCCGCTTGTCAGAGAGCTCATCCGCAAGCGCCGTCAGCCAGTGTTTATAAAGCTAGGATGTATCCTATCTTCAGTCCTTCCTCTGTTTCAACCATTCGTCCACATCCTGTCTCCATTTTACCCCATAAGGTATCACTCCTCTAGCCCGTAGCTTCTCGTTTCTCAACCTGCTTACGACATCTCTCGCGTCCATCAAGACCATGTTAACAATGTACGTGAAATCCTCTTTCTCATAATGTTGCTTTCTACCGCCTGCCATCTACCCCTGCTCTCTCCCGGGCCCTCGGCGTCAGACATCTCCTCATTTTGTCCGAATGTTTCTCCAGCTCCTCACAGTACTGCCGCGCTGTCCCCTTTACGTCTGGCCTCCTGGCGTACCGACACCAGCTTCTGCTTTCCAGTTCAATTCCTTAACCCACCAAGGGCGAGATCTCCTGACTCTTGTTCTGGATACCGTGTGACACGGCGGATTGCCCCTATTCGCCCGACTCCCCTTACTTTATCTAACTTGTGGCAGAACCGAGCCCGACAATTGGAGCACTTTCGCAAGAAAGGGTTCTCCTGGTCCACACACTCGTCATCCAGACCAGGCTCATACCAGCCCTGGTGTCTGCAACTCGAACGGGACACTCAACACCAAACTGAACAACGAGACCCAGGCTCACGACGTGAGTGGAACTGGGACGCAGTTCTCGAATAGCCCGTAGGTCGATCTTCCATTCCTTTCAGCAAGACCTTGCTGAAAGTCATGGTGCTCTTTGCATTTCATTCTGCTGACTTCGAGGTGCTGGTTGCTAACGGGTTTTTCATCCAGCGTTGTTACCAACCCACCGAGCACGATACTTGAGTCCGACTTCCACCACTCGACTTGATTTCTTCGGTCATGGCATGGGAGTTGTCGGAAAAGTTTACGCTTCCGTCAGGGGTCGCAGTCTTGGGTCAGCACCCGTCACCAATACAAACATGATGATTTGGATATGACCCAACCTTGTTCATGCTGCAGTGATGGACGATTATTTCTCGCCAGCCCACGTATATCATCATGATAGCTCGTGTAGGTATGTGTGAACTGTGATCTTGCTTTGTGATAGGGGCCCTTGACGCTCCATCTGATGTCCAACTTGAAGAGCTGGGTCACCATCAATCATCGCCGAGCCCAATGTACATCTACGAACCTAAGGTAGCAACTATGCGTGTTCACAGGTACTGTCTAGGTATGCTCAGGTCTTCTCCCATGGTTACGTGTCTAGCTCTCTTCTAAATCCCTAGCACAATATTGGGCATTGAAGGTAACTTGGAACTATAGTTTAGAGCCACCTTGTTGATAGCCTCCCTTCGTCCCTCCCCCTTATTCCCGACCCCCGGGCCCCCTGGTGTCCAGTTCTAGGTACCTCGACCAGAAAACAGTCCACCTTGTTCAGGTGGTCAGCTTTCATATGTACAACCCCAGTTTCAGCTCTCAGGCTGTTCGCTCGTGTGCTGCACCTCCTCCCTTGACCACTTCTCGATCCTCTCGTCAAACTTCATGGCCTCCTTCAGCCCGAGCTGCTCAAAGAAGTCGACAATCGTCTTGCCCCGGCAGTACTTGAGATCCGATCCCTCCTCCTTGAGTCCCCGGTACGACTCTTGCATGGCAAGCATGGCCGGGATGAAGCCCGCGCAGGGATAGATGGCGGCCGCGAAGCCCAGCTCCTCGCACTCGGCCGTCGTCAGGTTGCCCGTGAGACCCTAATTAGCAGGCAGGTGTCAGCACATACTAAAGCGGCGTGTAAGTGTATTGTGACCCACATCCGGGAGAACGTTAATCATGACGGGATGCGGCGCCAGCTCGCGGACCAGCTCGCGCATCTCGTCCTTGGTCCGGGGCGACCCCATAAACGCCATATCGGCCCCGGCCGCCATGGCCTCCCTGAGCCTCCTCACGCCCTCGCGAAAGGCGCCCGTCGAGGCCCCGTCCCCCCCGAGCGACTTGGCGTTGCGCGCGTCGGTCCGGGCGATGATGACAAAGTCCGGGTTCGTCCTCGCCTCGACGGCGCTTCGGACGCGCTCGAGAAAGACCTGCAGGTCTACGACGTCCTTTCCCCGGAGCTGGCCGCAGCGCTTGGGGAACACCTGGTCCTCGATGTGGCAGCCGGCCACGCCGGCGTGCTCGTACAGCCGCACGGTGCGGCGGATGTTGAGCGGCCCGCCGAAGCTCGTGTCGGCGTCGGCGATGACGGGCAGGCGCGTGTTCTGGGCCACCACCAAGGGCCAGTTGTGTATCATCGGATTGGGCCTTGTATTAGGATATGGTCCAGAAACTGCTTGGGACCCATGGTGATGAGGGTAGTGATGTCATGATACGATGAGCGGATGAAGGACAAGCTACTGGCTGGAATTGAAAGTTGGATGACTTTTGGGGTACATGTAGGTTCATTGTTTGTGGCCCGGCCAATGGTTTGGTAAGTGCAATAGAAACAGTGTGGAGATCAAAATCTAGTGCTGAGAGAGGAATGGCTGCATGACAGGAATCGTCTGATTCAGGTTGACGATTTGTGAATGTTGTAACGGCACGGCGCAGCGGACCACCTCCCAGCGGCTCGGTTGAGATTCGGAAGGTTATTTTGCCGTCACATGCATTGATTGGTGGCCTGCGCGGGAAGGGACCAATCAATCGCGCTGCAGGATTCGTTGTAGGGCTTGGAAGGGTCTGGGCTTCAAAGCCTGCCCACAACCTGGGGATCTCTCCCGATCTCTCTTTTCCTCTGCATAGCTGTTTGTCTTCGTTAATCAACGTATTGGTCCAGCAGGCCCGCCCTCTGATGCAGTATTTGTTGCCGTAACACTACAAACAGCTATCACTCTCATTGACCGGCGACGGTGACATAATATCCAAACAATCTTTGACCGACAGAGCCTTGCGTGGCTGGCTGGGTTACACCGACTTCTGACTGGTTACCGAGACATCGCCAACCGACCGGGATCGACAGACATCCCATCGAACCGCATAAGCGAACCGAGCCATCGAATCAGAGCTCAAGACCGATTTCACTGATCCCGACCGATACCGAAATCCGACTCCGCAACAAGGAAGATGCCGCGAGCGCCCAAGGCCAAGATGGCAGGCGACAAGAATACCACGGTGGTCAACCTTGACCACTTCGACTACGACAAGAACCGAGCTGAACTCGTCGACTCTGGCGCGTTCATCGCCAAGTGCAGGGTGCCGCAGGCTGCGCGCACCAGACAGACGGCCGATTTCTTTTTGGTTACCGACGACATCGACATTCGAGCACTCCCCGCCGGCAAGGGCGAAGACGAGGCTATGACGATCGCTCTCGAGGACTTCGTGTCGCAGAGCAAGGACGTCATCAAGGCGGCGGTCAAGCACGTACTTGCCCAGCGCGACGCAGCGATCGGTACGATTCGCGATTTGGTGCACGTCTCCAACGTGCAGAGCTTCTACCTGAAGGGAGCCGTGGGCCGAGCCCGCGAGCTGGAAAACGAGCGCGATGATGACGGCGCTCCGATCAACGACGACGACGACGGAGTCGAGTTGGCTGCGGCCAAGGCCAAGACAACGGCCACCGAGAAGAAGCTGGCCGAAGCCGAGAAAGCGGTGGAAGATCTCTGCGATGAACGCGACAATCTTAACGTCGAGAACCAGAGCCTGATGCGCCGGCTGTTGGCAGCCCAGGACCGTGTGGCTACCCTGCAGGCCCGTACGACCACGGCTTCCGCGCTCGGAACGCCTGTCTCTGACACTGCGATTCCGTCGACCGAGATCTCGAACGGTGGCCACCCAGGCCGTTCGGCGAAGATCAAAGCCCCCGACAAGTTCACAGGGGACGCTGCACCCAAGTTCCCGGTGTGGAAGTCAGCCTTGCTGCGCAAGCTAGAAGGTAACGCCGACCATTACACCAGCGAGAGCGCCCGATTTGGGTACGCTGTCTCACTGATCGGCGGCACTGCCGAAGAGGCCCTCCAGCCGTACCTGGATCCTGAGGCCGCAGACAAGCAGATCAACACCGTCGACGGCCTCCTTAACTGGCTGAGCGACTTCTACACGGATCCAGCCGAGTTGGAGAATTCCAAGGCAGACTTCGGAGCCCTCTACCAGAAGGATCACCCCGACTACCAGACCTTTTGCACCAAATTCGTACAGCTGGCGATCAAGGCGAAGATCGCAGACGACGAGTGGAAGCGCGAGTTCCACAACCGCATGATCCCCAGGCTGAAGAATGCCATGATGACGCATTACCTGGACCCGCGCGTCAGCTTCTCTGCATACCAGCGCTTCGGTCATCAGTATGCGACGCAGTTCAAGATCGACAGCCAGGCCAAGGATATGGCTGGCGGTTCAAGTGGCGGCGCCTCCGGCACCGGCAGGGCTGGCAAGGACAAGACCAAGGACGGCACCCCCGCTGCGGCTGGTGGTGGTAACCGCGGCAGGACCCCTACCCGGAGTGGAACCCCCGGCCTCTCGGAAGAAGAGCGTCAGAAACTGCGTGACGAAGGCGCCTGCTTCCATTGCAAGAAGCCTGGCCACAACAAGGCGGACTGTCCCATTCGTCTGGCGGCCAGGATCAAGAGGCTGCGCACCGAGGCAGAGGCCCTAGAAAAGGGCACGTCGGAGCCCACCACTGAGTCGGAAAACTAAGTCCCCTGGGAGAAGCAGACTCCCGCCCAGGGAAGTGTCCCATTGACAGCGATGCGCGCATAGCAGCAGTCAGCAGCCTGGACCTCAGCAAGCTCATCGGAGGTCCCAGTTTTATCACCCAGTTGACGTTAGCTAGCAATGGGATCGGCATTCGCGTGAAAGGTCTCGCAGACACGGGAGCAGATGGGTACATCTTTGGTGACAGGAAGGCAATGAAGATCATCGCCGACAAGCTAAACTTGGAGCGGCAAGACATCGGACGCACGATTCCAGTGACCGCGTTCGACGGCTCGCCAGGCCGAGGAATCGACAATACGTACAAAGTCGACGCCTGGTTGGACGGCCGCGTCGAGAGAAAGGCCCCGGTCTTGGAGATTGATCTGGGTCCGGCTAACCATCAGGTGATCCTCGGAAGGCGCTTCTTCGAGATCCACGACATCAAGCTTGATGTCAGGAAACGCCGGTTCATATGGCCAGACAGCCGCCGTGATGACAAGATCGACCGCATCTTGGAGATACCGTTCGGCAACCTCCTGCCGAAACTGGTTGACGCCGAGCACCAGGCGGAAGTCGACCGCCGAGAGCGTGAGATGCAAGCACAGATCGAAAGGCAGAAGGCGCAGAAAGAACAGCGCGCACAGGCCATGCCAGAGACTATATTAAGGCGCGTCTTCTTTCCCCCGATGGAAGAAGAACCAGACACGCCTTCTTCCCCCCTGACTATAGAGAAGAAGGAGCGCGGCGTCAGCGAGGACGTAATCAAGAAGTACCACAGTGCTTCCGCCCCCGGTCGGGGAAGGGAGTCGCTGACCTGGGAGGCCGACAACGCGTCGGGATATCGCAAGATGGAGCAGTTGCTGAGAGACCCGACGGATGAGCCGCCCCCGACAGCGCGGCAAGCGCTTTTGTCACGCGTGGACACCGAGGACGACGGTGTTGTGGACGATGATGGGACGCGGCCCCCGCAAATGGAGGGACCTGTCAACGCGGCTGTCATCAGCTCCCTGGCAATGGGAAAGATGCTTGAGCGAAAGGCTGGTCACCGACACCGACCGGAGGCTCTAGGATGGATAACGATTTCTTCTATCAACCGGGTTATCCGCGAGAAGGAAGAAGAGATGGACCCCGCCAAGATCCTCCCGAAGGACGGCCCTGAGGTCCGCGCCATAATGCTCGAGGCTATTAAGCAGCACCCCTACCTGAAGGGCTTCGCCGACGTCTTCTCGAAGAAAGAAAGCGACGAAATGCCCCCACACCGGCCGTCGGACCACAAGATCGAGGTCAAACCTGGCCATGAGCTGCGCACCAGTCCGCTGTATTCCATGACGCTGGACCAGCTGGAGTGTATGAAGAAATACCTCAAGGAGTGCCTGGAGAAAGGCTGGATCGTACCGTCGGCATCACCGTATGCGTCGCCGGTGTTGTTCGCCAAGAAGCATGACGGCAGCTGGCGGATGTGTGTTGACTATCGCGGCCTCAATGCCGGCACAGTCAAGAACCGCTACCCCCTGCCACTAATCGATGAAACGTTGCGACAACTGGGCAAGGCCAAGATCTACACCAAGTTGGACATTCGGCAAGCATTCCACCGGATCAGGATGGACCCAGACAGCGAAGCCCTCACAACCTTCCGCACCCGGTACGGGCAGTTCCAGTACAAGGTGATGCCTTTTGGGCTGTGCAACGGACCGGCCACCTTCCAGAGTTACATCAACTCACATGTCTTCGAGTACTTGGACCACTTCCTCACGGCGTACATGGACGATTTGATCATCTACTCCGACACCGAGGAGGAACATGTGGAACACGTCAAGCAGGTGCTGGAAAAGCTTCGCCGCGCTGGCTTGCAGGTGGACCTGAAGAAGTGCGAATTCCACACCACGCGCACCAAGTTCCTGGGGTTCATCGTGGGAGTCGACGGCATTGAGGTCGACCAGGAGAAAATCGAGGCGGTAATTGCCTGGGGCCGACCGACAACGGTCCGTAGTGTGCAGGCCTTCCTGGGCTTCTGCAACTTCTACCGGCGCTTTGTAGAGAGATACAGCCGCATCGCGAGGCCTCTGCAGCGACTGACGCTCAAAGACCGGAAATTCGTGGGGACTGGCGAATGCGAGGAGTCTTTTGCAGAGCTGAAGCGACGGCTTACGCAGATGCCCCTGCTGGTGCACTACGACCCGGACCGCCCAACCCGCATTGAGACCGACGCCTCGGACGGAGTGGTCGCTGGCGTCCTGTCGCAGCAGGCGGACGTGGACGGCGAGTGGCAGCCGGTGGCCTACTTCTCGAAGACGATGAATGGCCCGGAAGGCAACTACCCTATTCATGACAAGGAGCTCTTGGCCATCGTGAGGGCCTGCGAGGAGTGGTACCCCTGCTCCTGGGGTTACGACAGTCGTTCGAAGTCGTCACCGACCACCAAGCATTGCAGTACTTCATGACGAAGAAGCTACTGAACGCTCGACAGCCGGGGTGGGCTGAGTTCTTGTCCCCACTCGATTTCGTCATTCAGTACCGCCCTGGCAAGCAAAACGCTGCGGCAGACGCCCTCTCGCGCAAGACAGAGGACCTGAGAACCCAGAAGGCAAGGCAGGAATCGTATCGAACGCTTACCCTGTTGCCGCAAGACAAGCTAGACGATGAAATCGTCAGGGAACTGGAAGCGTCAGTTGGCGCTGAAGAAGTGGTGCACGTCCAGGCGTTCACCGTTGGCCGCGTGGGGCTGGATCTGTCGAGTACCTACCTCACCAGTAGCTGAGATTGGAAGGTACCCGACCTTAGCCCAGTTTCGAACCCGATTTCACCCCCAGCCTCCAGGCGTTCCTTCCGTCTCGAGCCACCGAGACCCAGTCTCTTAACAACCTTGAGCGGGAATGGAATGTGTTTTACCTAAGATAAGGTACTAGCGTACACAACTTCGGACGATCACTTATCTTACTTGTGCTATGGCGTCAAGGTTACGACGACTCCGCGCGGCGATGGCTAAGGCGGAGGCCATAAGAACGGGCGAGGCGCTCTGCCTACCATCTTTTGTTAACCCTTTCAACAATTACCTAATCATCGGCAGACAAGCCAGAATCATCGCGTCAGTATACCTGACTTACCCCATACCTAGGTAGCCACACTTCTCCTACCTTCCAACATGTCTGGCACAGAGACGGTCCTGCAAAGCATCAAGGACTTGTCCAACACGAACCTTGACACGCTGGTCAAAACGACCTCGTTCAAGGACGAGCTCGAGGAGGCAAGAGCCATCCCCCTCCCGATCTGCCATGGCTCTGTTGTCAATGTCAACTTGTCGACCTCAGATGTTAATTCCATTTCCTCTCCCAGGCCATCCGTGGACACGTGCACATCGAGCTACAAAGCTGGTTCTTCTACCGCAAGCTCAGCAACGACTGCTGCCGCTCCAACGTGGCGCTGCACGGCTTCGGCACGTACGTCTCTCGCCGCACATCCTTACTGCCACTGGCTTTCCACATGAGTGAGGATGATCGCCTGGCTCACATTTGTGATCATGTGAAGCCTCTGGAAGCGGTGCGCCGTCGAGTGCCTGGCCGACGCCAACTGGCTCGAGTCGTACCTCGCGCAGCGCGGCGGGCGGTCCAAGCCGACGGCCATCGAGCCGCCCACCGTCGGCTGGCCCGACAGCCCCGTCGACCCGGTGCAGCCGGTGCACGAGGCGGTCAAGGTGGAGAAGAAGCTGCTCGAGGATCTGCAGCGGCTGTGTCAGACGGCGAGCAAGTGGTATGCCTTTGAGGTGACTGGGTCATAATCAGATGTCTGGTTGCTGACAGGCTATTGTTCTTTGATGCAGCGGCGACAGCGCGGTCGAGGACGCGATCCAGGCGCACTTTTTGCGCAAGGAGACGCGGCACGTCAAGGACATGGGCGACCTGCTGCAGCAGTGCGTGCGGGTGAGCAAGCAGGCCGGCCACGGGTTGTACCACCTGGACCAGGAGCTGAGGATGAGCGGCGGCGTGGTGCCGTGGGGCGGACTGAATGACCCCGATGCCGTCACCGAGGACTTGTACAGGCAGGAGTGCTAGCTGGGCTGGTCCCGACACACATCAACGTCCAAGTAGAGGGTGGTTTTGAGAGAGAAGGGGACAAGGGGGATCGTTTTTGCTCGGCTGGGGTTCGTTGTGAGATGGAAAGACTCAGTTACAGACCGGGAGTAACTAATTCCTCGCCTCCAGGCATGATGAGTGACAACCAGAGATACAAGTCGACACGAGGCATGGTCCCAGACCCCATTTCCCCGCATCTGGTGTCAGCACTAGACTTCATGGTCACACATCATTGAATTGCCTGGCGGGTCTCGCCTATTGGAAGGCAGCAATGACCCAATCTGGAACTTGAAGCATGTATACCATGCAGTCCAATATTTTTGGCTGTACCCCAGGAACCGGGAGGATTCCTGTCACAGAAGGTTTTTGGTCTTAGCCCACATCCTCCACGTGCCGCTGCGGCCTCCGATGCGTGTTCTCGGCCCGCGGGGCAGTCTTGTTCGTGAGCTTGAATCCGGCTATCGAGTCTAGCGCGACAGTGTTGGAGCTCAAGTTGTATATTTGGCCATGGGAACTTGGGAACAACTGTATCTCAAGAACGAGGGTGGAGTAATGGTTGAGAATCACTGCAACAACGCTCTTCAGTCATACAGTCTCAAGGAATGCCTGTCGGCTCTCGCATCTCATTCAAGGCATCACCGATGAATTTTTCCTGTCGTGAAAAGCCTTGTATGGAAGTTGGTCCAACAAGCACGGCGCTGACATTGATTACTAATATCTGGCTCAGAGCTTTTGGCCCCCACACGTTGCGGAACTCCCGAGGGGTGATTTTTAGCTTGGCTTCCTTGACCACGCACATTTCATTCACCATATCGCGTCCGATCTTTTCCAGAAAACTTGTGATTAATCTATTGCAATTTGCAGGGCATGCCGGCTTCAAACATGGAACCTGGCGGCTGGGACGGCATCTTGCAGCAGCAGCAAAAAACCGATATCGATGATGTTGAAGGATTCTCTCAGGCGGGGTAACGAGTCTGACTTCCTTCCCTTGGCAACCGCCAAGGTAGGATCTCGGAAAGCGAGCCAGTGTCCGTCGTCCGGATAAAGCGATTTCATCTCTGGCTAAATCTCGTCGGCCCATCTTCCCGCTGTGGTGTAGCAGGGAATCACCGATCGTGGTTGGCGCTGAAGGAACGCGAGCGATGACCGGAAACGGGCAGGGCCAAGACCCATGCAACAATTTGGGGTTGGGGGAGGTTGGAGAACCCCGGATGGGTTGAGCGGGAGAGAGTTAGTGGGGATGCTTGGATGGCGACGGGGCAGACGGGAGTCGGGGGTCGCGGTACTTCAAATACTCTAATTCTCACGGAGCGTGGAGACGAAGGACCTCACGAAGGACCTTTTCTGACAGCAAGCTAGGCAAGAGCCGGCCATCAAGTACCGGGCGTTGGATCCCTGACTGCCGAGTTGCAGCCTTGTTCGATGTAACTTTTTTATTCCGACTTCACTCGCTGAGCTCGTCTCGTCGAGGCAAGATGAGCACCAGAGCGACCAGTCCGAGGAGCTCGGATTCTGGCACTCCCCGCGAGCTCGAGTATCGAGAGGCGTCCTCCACTGATATTTCGGGACTAGCCACATGGAGTCTAAGGGCAGGCAAAAGTCGAGCAAAGCCTGATCATCAACAGTCAGCAACCCCCTGCCACCCTTGCCGACCATGCCAGGACGTCGGATTCCAGTCCCGCCTTTGCGGCGACTGCAGCGGTGGTCCAGCGTGGGATTGGCCACGGACGGTGCAACGTCGGGACAGGGCCCGGGACGAGTACGACCGAGGTTGGCACCGACTGGTGGGTTTGTTGTCTGGGGCTATGGGGAAGCGGGGAGAAGCCAACCTCACTCGCCTCGTTAGGTCTCACGCCAAGACACGGCCCCGGGGGCAGCATGGGGTTGCCAGACAGGATGGGGAAGTTCCCCGGATTCACGGCTCCATCTCCAGAGCGACACCGGGCGGCATCTGGAATCCTGGATACCTCCTACCTTATTCTTGACAGTCGACACACATGTGCCGAGTGGTTATTTAGTAATGGCTGCCCCGGGACTGGCACGACTCGACGGGCACTCCTCCTCTTCCTCCTCCTCCCCATCCCGAAGAGAAGCTGTAGGTGCCTTACCCAGCACCCGGTAAACCGCCATCATGGACAAAGTCAAAGTCAACGTCGGCTCGACGGCGGACCCCATCGTCACCCGCATCGTGCAGGAGGACAAGGTGCCGTGGTACAAGAAGCCCAACCTGCGCCGCATGTACCTGTTCCTCTTCCTCTGCTGCATGGGCGTCGAGATTACGTCAGGCTTCGACTCGCAGCTCATCAACACGCTGCAGTTCGCCCCCAGCTTCCACCGCTGTACGCACCCGTCCCTTCCTCTCTCTTGGTTACCATACTTGGGTCCAGTCACTGACAGCAAAATTGTTTGCAGACCTGGGCGGCGGACGCTCCGAGGGGCTCCTCAGCAATGGATCGCCCAACTACAAGATTGAGCCCGGCCTGCTCGGCTTCGTCAACTCGTGCTACCAGCTCGGCTCCATCTTTGCCGTCCCCATCGCCCCGTGGTTCGCCCAGCGGTTCGGCCGCCGGTGGTCCATCATGCTCGGCTCGTGGATCATGGTCGCCGGTGCCCTCATCCAGGGGTTCGCCCAGCACGGTATGTGGTTCGTCGTTATGACTTAGTTGGGTACCGTTGAGCTGACTAGGACACACAGTCGCCATGTACATCGTCGCCCGCATGATTCTCGGCGTCGGCATCCTGTTCTGCATCATCTCGGGCGCCGCCCTCATCGGCGAGCTGGGCCACCCCAAGGAGCGCGCCGTGCTGACGTCGCTGTTTAACTCGTCGTACTTTATCGGCCAGATCACGGCGTCGGCCATCGCCATCGGCACCGAGCGTATGACGGACGACTGGGCCTGGCGGCTGCCGTCGCTGCTCCAGATCTGCCCGTCGCTGCTGCAGATCTGCACCATCTTCTTCCTTCCCGAGTCGCCGCGCTACCTCATCTCCAAGGACCGCGACGAGGAGGCGCGCAAGGTGCTGGTTGAGTACCACGCCGAGGGCGACGCCGACTCGGTGCTCGTGCAGGCCGAGATGACGCAGATCCGCGAGACCATCCGCACCGAGATGGAGGTGTCCAAGCAGAGCTGGACCGAGCTGCTCACGTCGGCCGGCATGCGCCGCCGCGTGCTCATCACCGTCTTCATCGGCCTCTTCACCCAGATGTCGGGTAACACCCTGCTCAGCTACTACTCGGGCGTGCTCTTCGGCATGATGGGCTTCACCGAGCAGTCGGTCAAGACGCGCATCAACGTCGCCAACGCCTGCTGGTCGCTGCTCAACGCCACCATCATCGCCCTCTTCGTCACCCGCTTCCCGCGCCGCCTCATGTACATGCTCTCGGCGGGGCTCATGTGTGCCGTCTTCATCGGCATCACCGTCTCGCTCGAGCGCATGCAGGTCGCCCTCGACGCCGGCTCGACCAACCAGGCCGCCGGCATCTCGGGCCTGTTCTGGTACTTTGCCTTCTCCCCCTGCTACAACATCGGTAACAACGCCCTGACCTACACCTACCTGGTCGAGCTGTGGCCCTACTCGCACCGCAGCCGCGGCATCGGCGTCCAGCAGATCTTTGGCAAGCTCGCCGGCTTCTTCTCCACAAACGTCAACTCCATCGCCCTCAGCGCCATCAGGTGGCGCTTCCTGGCCATCTACTGCGGCTGGATCTTCTTTGAGCTGATCGTCATCTTTGGCCTGTACCCGGAGACCAGCGGCCGCACCCTCGAGGAGCTCGCCTTCCGTATGTGTTTTTCCCTCTGCATTTCTTTTGTTTTTGCGCCGCAAAAACTGACCGAGTTTCTTTCCCCACAGTGTTCGAGGACAGCAGCTACAACGACCGCACCACGCAGGCCGTCGAGAAGCAGATCCACTACGGCGACGGCGACAATGTCGAGCACAAGGACGAGAATGTCGTTACCACGAAGAGTATGGTGTAGGCTGTCGGTTGCGGTTGCGGTGGCTTTGATACCATGACGGAGCAATGATGCGACTTGAAGGAAATGATTGATTTTTGTTTTTTGGGGTGCTCTAGTTTCGGTCTGGTAGGGTCTGAAGGGCTTATATATACCCAAGGCGGGAGGGGTAGTGGTGGGTTTGATTCTTGGGAGCAGTCCACTGACGGCTTGCTTCTGGATTTCAATTGGAATTGACATGATTCCCAGACTTGGTGTCTCACAATCCTCACGGGTGTGCCACCATCGAATGACACGGTTGACTTCAAGCCCGATGTGAAGTGATGATATTATGTAATGGGCTCGGAGACGCGGCGTCACTATGGTGAAGATGATGGGATCAATCAGCCAGTCGATGCTGTAAAGATGCTCCCGAGGAGGTGGCAAATTAAATCTCGGACTGCCCGTGTACATAGGTAGATACGAAGGTAGGCAGCTGGTGCCTGTAAGCTCTCATAAGTCAAGTCACTCTGTCTATCCCCCAAGAAATACGTCACACGCCCGACAGTTGAACAAAGAACACTTCGATTAGGTCTTTGACAGCACATTTAATTACATAAAGGAATTCGATGAGTTGTTGACAGCATTTAACTTTACTATCTGGCTAACTAGTTAAATGAGGCCAAGTTGCCAGAGGGCAAGTTTAGTAGCACGGGGCCCAATCCCTAGTGGCACGGGGTCCGATTCACCGCCTTCCTAAAACATCAATGCACGGCTGACCGCCTTCCCTCCGCAGCGCGGTAAAGGGGGGCTTATTTCCTCCCCCCAAACGGCGAAAACGTCATTTTTTTTGGGTGCAGATGAGAATATTGATCTTACGGCCTTAAATCAGAATATACAGGCATGAATTCCTAGCTACTCTGACTGGGGCGTATCTGATACGGGCGTTCCTAGTGATATAGTGTGACGAATCTCGGTCCCAGACCACTGAGAGAGACTCCTGAAG
>MU863631.1:245751-359590 GCA_033575675.1 Parathielavia hyrcaniae
CCTCTGGGAGGCAGTCTGCCCGAGGTCACTCTTGACCCTGCTGTGGCAGATCCTGTGTTGCTGCGCCACGAGGCCAAGTGCTTTGCGGCTAAGGCGGTAGCGTAGGTCTCCCATCCATCGACAGCTGCTGTACTGCCCGAGCTGGCGCGTGGCCTCCTCGCCCCTCTTAGCGTTATATAAAGCCTCTTGGTCCTTCACAAGTTGCTCGACACGGCTAGCGAGAAACCGCAGTTCTGCCCTTGAATTTAGCAGGTACGACTTCAACTCCTTGTGGCTGCCCTCTGTACGAGAGGTGACCCGGACGCCAAAGTTCCGATTTTGACGGGTAAAGTACTCGAGGAAATGCTTTCTCCATGGGAAGTAGGTCGACAAGATGTAGGAAACAGCGGGTTCTTGATGCTCGGCGAACTGGTCGATCAGGTGCTGCCACGCCATCTGGAAGTCGTCAATCGTCGAGGCATATACGCAGGCCTTCCAGACAGACACAAAGCCGGCAGGGGTATCTTCAGTATCTCGAATCGAAAGGGGAGGGCCCACGACAGGGGCCTCTGCGATTAAATCCCTAAAAGTAGGATCCACGTGATTGTCCTCTTCTTCCTGCTCCCGCAGGGCCTGCTGGGGGGGCTGTTGGCCGTCGGGCCAGTTCCATTTCCTCTTGACCTCGCTCTGTACGTTCTTGAGCACGTGCCACAAACAGATCTGCTGGTCGACAGTCTCCTAGACGGTGGCCAGTGCATTCTTGAGGGCTTTCTCGAAGTCGGTAATAGCGACAGTAGGTGGCTGGGCACCTACAGCGACGCG
The DNA here is from genome assembly GCA_033575675.1 of Parathielavia hyrcaniae. Taxonomy (NCBI): domain Eukaryota; kingdom Fungi; phylum Ascomycota; class Sordariomycetes; order Sordariales; family Chaetomiaceae; genus Parathielavia; species Parathielavia hyrcaniae. The sequence goes on from MU863631.1 coordinate 246,553, forward strand.
GAGATTTTCGAGACGCTCGACCAACCAAGTGTAGGCTTCTTCATCCTCCTTGTTGACGATGGCGAAGGCGACATTGAAGGTGGTGTGAAGATTGGTAATGCCTGTGACATTGAGGAAAAGCATATTGAAGCGGTAGGTCTTGTACGTATTGTCGAGGCTGAGGACATCAGGGAATCGCTTCCAGGTCTTCTCGCACCATGGGTATGTCCAGATCAAGGCCGTGACATGTCCGCTTAGTTGGCGGACAAAGTGCTTAATACCAGTGTCGGTGAAGTGCTTGATCAAAGCCTGGGTGGGGGTATAGCCACCAAGAGCCTCGGCCTTAGCCTGGCTCATCTCGTTCTCGATGTCGCGACGGTGCCACTCCTGGATAAGTAAAGTGAGAGGTTAGACAGATAAAGGTGTGAGAAAAGGGGTAGAAAACGGGGGGTCACCTGATCTGGGTAACGCTCTCGCATTAATGCGGCAACGCTACGGGAGCCAGAAGTTGTGGTCTTGAAGATCTGGCGGATCTTATCCTTCTGGGCCTCGGTCCAGGTCCTCTTGCGGTGGCTAGGGTAGGCTACGGGGTCTTGAGCTTCGTGATTATGCTGGTTAACCATAACCTCGAAGATCCATCGATCGCCTGCGAGTACACGTTGAACTGCCTTCGCCCTCCACGGGCAACCCGTCTTAATGGTAGATGTGTCCCGCAGGCCGACACCTCGGGTCTCCTTCTTATTGGCTCCATGAACGCAACTCAGATCGTACCGCCTCGGCGCGCCGTTCTTGTAGTCGCTGCATCGCACCTTGACGATCGCGTATCCTTGTTCCTTGGCTGACGCGTTGACATGGGCGTAGAGTACATCGAAGGACTCAAATCCATCAGCAGGGACGGTAGGGGCCTCGAGAGGCATCTTGGTAGGCGCCAGGCAACAGAGGGGATTGCTGGCTCGTTGGATCGTGGTATAATATAGGTCCTATCATATAACTAGCCAATAAGGGGATGCAATAAATTTCTTCGAATACGATGTTGCAGTCGGTGGACGAGGCCGAATGAGAAGTTGGGCGGCTGTGCACAGCGTTAGAGACAAAGCAGCGATACTTCCCACCCGGGCGGGCGGCAGAATTTCGGCAGAATTTCCGAACCCCGTGCCACTAGGGATTGGGCCCCGTGCCACTAAACTTGCCCTTGCCAGAATGTCGGCAACTTCATTTAGCAACACACCGCAGCCCCAGCCATCACACACACCCCTTGATGCGGGTCAGCTCGTTCAGGATAGCTGAAAAGAGCGGGCGTGTATGAACTTGTTTCAGCAAGCCCGGTCTAGATGCCGAGGCAGCCAGTTGCGATGGCTCCTGCAGCATGCCCCTGAACGCAAGCAACTCCCCCATGAACATCCTGGCTCGCTCAACCTCCTGGGCCCAAAATCGTTTGGCTGCGGCTCGTGTGTCCCCAGAAGTGGCCACAAGACCTACTGGCCAATCGGCTGGGTAGAGCTTTCCCCCACGCAGGATTACACCCGGCAGTCTTGGTTCCTGGGTGTTCCACTCAGGGGCTCCCGCGGTGCAGGCTCGGATCAGCTCGCGCAACTCCACGGGCGTCCTCCTGAAATCCGGGAACGCCCTTACCTTGCCCGACCGTCTCGACTCGTATTCGGGGTCGACATCCTGCAAAGTTTCGTGGTCGATGCCGCATCGCACCATGGCTTGGCCCTCCAGAATGCACCAGAGCAGCTTCCCCAGCATAAACACCTGTGCCCGCTCCAGCAGATCTTTGCCCTCCCCCCCAGCCTGTCTCTGTCTTAGCAGAGCCAACCATGGCGAGCTGAAGCCGCCTGTGGCGTTGGAGTACCGCTGGCTGCCTGTCTCGGGCGACCAGTCAGGCTCCTCGTAGTAGGCCCTCAACTGCCCCTTGATTTCCTCCTTTAGCTCGCCATCCGGCAGTCCGGAGCCATCTGCCAGCATCTCCAAGTATTCCACGTAGGCCACCTCAGGCGGACTCCACGCAAACCAGCCGCCGCGCTGTTCTAGGTCAATAAGAACCGCGTCCAGCAACCCCGTGTCCCTGTCTTCTCTTAAGACAATATTGTCTGGCTTGAGATCCGGGTAGAAGCCCGCTTGCTCGTGGCGATTGATGTGAACAAAGGCCTCGGTGACCTGCCTCGCCCACCTCAGGCGCTGCGCCATCGACGTCGTCGCATCATAGTCGTCCCTGAGCAGCCTCTCTCTCAGCGACCCCAGCGGGAACCACTCCAGCAAGAAGCCACACACCCCCCTCCGGCCGCCAAACCGCCCCTTCTTGGTGACCACCCCGATCGGCCGCGAGATGACGTTGGGGTGTGGCTCGAGCGAGAGCAGCATCTTCAGCTCGTTGTACATGTATCGTTGTTCCTGCAGCACCGACTTGAACACCATCGCCACCCCCCTTCCCCCCGCGAGCGCCTCATCACCACCACCACCCTCCTCATCACCATCCACGGTAACCAACGAAATAACCTCGTGCACCTGCCTCCCAAACCGCAGCCGCTCCCACTCCATAACCTCTACCCCCTTCCAACACACCCCCTCCCCATCCCACATCTTCACAAGCCTCTCAACGCCCACCATGCCCTTCTCAACCCCATATCTAGCCACAAGCGCCACCTCTTCCCTCCCCCATCCTCCCCCGCCTTCCAGACAAGGCAGATCAACCACAATAGCCGACCCAAACGGAAAACCCCACCACATCTCCTCCAACCTCCTCCCCCCCCTCCTGCTCCTCCCCTGAATCCCCTCCTCCCCCGACCCCTCCATGTCCATATCCATATCCATATCCATATCCAGCTCCCCTCCCCACCGTTCCAAAACCCGCAACAACCACCGCCCCACATCAAACTCCTCGACCCCGCGGCCTCGTCGTCGGTAAATCGCCTCCCACGGCCTAATGACAGCCTGCGCAGAGGTAGAGGCAAGAAATTCCTCGGCCGGCGGCACATACACGTCGATCCGCAGCGGCGGTTTGTCCCTGGCGAAGCGCGGCGTGGCAAAGAAGCGTCGGCCGGTGGGGTCTACGCCGTCGAGGCGCCAGGTTGGGACGTTGATGGGTGATGATGTTGTTGTTGGGGGTGTTGTTGGAGGTGTTGTTGGGGGTGTTGTTGTTGCTGTTGATGTTGATGTTGATGGTGTTGTTGTTGTTGTTGTTGTTGTTGTTGTTGTTGTTGTGAGAGGGGGTTGCAAGGGGAGGGGGAGAATGGGGGCGAGGCTGTCGATGCGGGATTGCGGGTTCAATGGCGAGGTTTGCCATTCTGATTCTTTTGGGGGTTGGTCTGGGCGAGTATTGTTAATGGCGTCGGGGGTTGTTTGGGGGGTGTTTTCGGGGGTCGAGGTGTTGGTGATAGCATTGCGGTTTGACGCCGGTTTGCCAGTGGCGTTGCTGCTGGGTGATGATGTTGATGATGGCTCCGGGAGGAAGGCGGCTAGCGGGCTGAGGATCGAGGTGAAGATGTCGCTGGTGAGGTCCATCGTGCGGCGCACGTTGGAATTGTCGGTGTCGGACTTGTTGAGGTGTGGTCGCACAGGGTTGTGCGGTTCATCCAGCTGTCAAATTGCCCGCCTGCGAGAATCATAGGTCGTTTGTGCCGTGTGCTTCCCGGGAGGTCAAGTTGACCAACAAGCAAAGCCTTTTTCAACTGCCCAAAGTCCCCTTAAGATCTGATTCACGTTGTGATCTTGAGCGACCCTTTCAGAACCACCACGCGGCACTCGGCAGAGTCGGCACCAGCGTGATCACCCGTGTAACCCTGATGTCGATCCCACCCTCACAGTTCATTGGTGCTCACCGCATAGGTTCTACCTCCAAAGGTAGAACAGAGAACCTCAAAGAACCCCCAGAGCCTCCAAAATCAATCTCCCTGGAGGGCCGCTGAGCGCGTGGGATGATGCAACAGCCCTTGGCCCTTGGAAACCCTCAAATCCAACAACCCACAATTCCACTCCCACTCCCAGCCACCTTTCATGTAAGCCATTTTCCAGAAGCCACCCAGAACCCGACGGGACCCTTCTGAACCTGGGTCCTCCCCCAAATCCCGTCACTCACATTCCCATCAATCTCAATCTTCTCCCCCACATGTGACATGATGCGTGGCACCCGGGGATTTCCCACAGCAGCCAATTCCATTTCCAGCGGACCAACAAGTGCCGGGTGGAGATCCGAGGAAAAAAGCCTACCGCAGGCTAGTTACCGGCCGCCCCGATGTTGCACTGCAACCTTCCCAAAGCCCCCTAAATGAGCGCCCTGCCTTGCATAAAAATGCAACTTGCTCACCCCCGCGTCGAATCAAGTGCCGGCCGCCCGCATCCTGACTGCCGATCTTGCCCTATGGGGAAGGGCCAGCATCGCAATCGGGCTGCAGTAGGGGTCCAGGCCGTCTCATTGTGCATGCGCCACCAGTCTTGTCTTGTTCGGGGAATCCGGCCATCCGGCCGACACGCTTGCAGTCACGCCTGCTTGAACTCCTAAAATGTACTTTCATGACCAGGGTGCTGCTGCGCACTCGATTGGGAGAACTCCATAAATAGGCAACTATGGCGTGGTGTCAATCTAGGACTGCCTGTGTTCCCTAGAGCAGTAAAAAAAAGCAGGAAGTCGTCCAGGATATCAGTAAATCATCGCATTTTGAAAACCAGCCAGAAGGAACAAAATGGAAGAGGTATCCGCAAATCAGGAATCAGAAATAAAAAGAAAGGAAAAGGAAAATCCAACGCCAGATTTTTCCTCCCCAGTGACCATTTCCCAACTCCACTCCACCAAACCCAGGCCAAAATCAAACGGAGAAAAAATACACCCCGTCGACCCTGATCATCCCGATCACGACGAGAGCCGCTCACTCAGCCGAAACATAACCCTCGGCGCGTCCACCACATTCCACTGCTCCCCAATTTCGTTCTCGCCATAGATGCGCACATTCCCCTCCACCAACCCCCTTGGCAACTTCCACGCCAGCTCCGGGTTCTTGAGCCACGTGCGGACCAGGTACCGCGGCGAGTCCTGCGAGTCCTCAAACGCCTCCCTCGAGTGCAGGACCCCGTGGTTATTGATAAACAGCAGATCGCCCAGCTGTGCCTCGAGCACAATCTGGTTTCGCCGGGCAATGTTCTCGACGGCGTCCAGCGCACGGCGCTGCTCCTCGGACAGCGGCGCGAGGCCCGGGGCCCGGTTGACGCCGCTCAGGCCGAGCAGGGGCTCGCGGGCAAAGTTCATGATGATGCGGCCGTCGTGGTGGTAGAGGAGGGGGCGGGTGTTGGACGGCAGGAACTTGCCGCGGCTGTCGAAGGACCAGACGGGCTGGGCCAGGAGCTCGCGGAGGCGCGGGTGCGTCCTCGCCAGCTCGTTGTAGACCGTCCAGGAGGACGCGAGAAGGTTCCTGCCGCCGACCGAGGCATTGTTGCGCGTCTGCAGGGCCAGGATGTCGCAGAACGTGTCGGTGTGGAACGTCTAGAGCAAGTCAGCAGAGCTACTGGACCGTCGAGTGATTCATGACTTACTGATGCCCGAGACGAGTACCTGGTCGGCCGGTCCTGCTGGGGCGTCCTGGAGAGCTTGGCATCGCGGATGTGCATCAACATGTTGCCCTCCTCATCTTGCCGGCCCCGCATGGACCCGATGTAGCTCGAGACGCCGAGAAAAACTAGAACGTTGTCTTCTGGCGAAAAGTCGTCGGGCTTCAGACCCCGAACCACCGAAAACCCCTTGCCGCAGTGGATATCAAGGGCCACCCGCTGGAGCTTGGGGCCAAGTGTAGGCAGAGGGAAAGTGGTGGGCGAGACTTCGTTGCCATAGAGCTCCAGTCCTGCTCCGTCGTCAGCCCAAATCTCGCACATGGAGATATGCTGACACCCACCATTGAAGTGCTGAAGACCGGATCGGATCTCGGAGATGTCGGCCTCGTCGAGGGTCAGGGTGTAGTCGTCGTCAGAGGTGAAGGACGAGGGTCCCCATGCGAGATCTCCCTCCACTTCCGCCGGCCATCCGTGCGAGATGGGAAAGTAACGAGGAGTGCAGTTTGCCTTGACGGCCAGGGCGCTCCAATCCTGCCCCTGATGGCCCAAAAGTATCGTTTCCGCGCCCATCGTGACTTTGGGATGTCTCCAAGTGAGAGTTCGAGAAAGTGTCAGAGTGAAAAATGGTCGGAACTGTGTTGAAGATGAAGCTGATGATGCAATGAGCAACAAAATCCGCAAATCCAGGACGTCAAGAAGAGACATATAAATGTCGCAGGAAGTGTTTCCAGCGCACCGTGGCTGCCAAAATCTCTCGAACCGTTCGCAGTTACACGATGCGGCTAACAATGCCGAGCGCCGAGCGGGCCTCACTGTCTCAGGGTCCTCTGAGTCGAGTCGGACAGCAGGAAGGGTCTCCTGCAATTCAGAAAGAAATCACCAATAACAAGCCTCTCCCGATCGGGACTGGCCCCCATTGCCGTGTCATTAGGCTGCAGGGTGATAAGAGCGGTGGAGCCCATTGGCGAAAAGCAGTATTTCGTGTACAAATTCGTCCCAGCCGTCTAGGGCCGAGACTCTCCGGGTCAATGTGAGGGGTTGCCGTCGGCGTCCAGACTGAGCGAAATGGGCGCCACTCGGGCGCTGGGCACCCTAAAAAGGAAGAATCAGGCCATATTTTCAATGGAGGGTTCAGCTGGTGGGGCATGTTCGAGCGTCTCGCGGGGTGTCCAGTTGGGGTCGAAGAGCTGGCTGGTGTACCACCACTTATTGTGGTACACATCACTGTTGTTGATTGTTCGGAAAACCGGAGCTGGTCCATGGTCAGCTGAAGCCCGCCACTTTTTCACCAGCCCGACAGGTCCTTTTACCCTTGTTGACCACGATATCTCGACACTGAGACATGAGCTCACTCTGCTCCTGGTCCAGCCGCGCCATCCTGCGAACCCTCGGAGCGTTCCAGTCAAACCCCGGGGAAAACAGCTGCTGACCCTTGTAGCAGTAGTGAAAGTGTGCGAGGATGGTCTTGGCCCCAGAGTTGGTGGCTCGGACAAGCGGCATGTCGAGATATTGCACCTGTTCATGTGTCAGAGCTTGGTGTGACTGCGATGCGAGCGTCGCCGGCTTACCTCGGCCCTTCTCCTCGCAGCAAACTGTCTCTGGAATAACATCTGCATTTCATAGTTCTGCAGGAGAATGAAGGACGTCAGGAACGAGGCAAACCAGTCCTTGGGACTGTGGGTGTTGAATGTGCTCTGCAGGATTCGGAGAACGTCCTTCCTGAGTGGACCGAGGATTCGATGCATGATGATGGACGCGAACTGGTAGTCGATATACGGCGGGAGCGAGTCGATATCCTTGTAGAACGGGTCTTGCGGGTTCATGGCACGGATGGCGCTGTCGGCCCAACCCGTCTCTGACCAACACCTCCACTTGGACTCGATAAAGCGGCAAGCCACCCAGAGCCTCAACGTCTTCCTGAGCATTTCATTCTGTCCAATGTCAGCAAGATTGCATACCCCGCCTCAAGGTCTGATATCCCATACCGGAAGAGGAAAGACTGATGCTCGGTATGCCGCTTGAAAGATGTTCCATACGATGGGATCCGTGTCGTCGAGGTATGCGGCCAAGTAACGGGTGATGGCCCGCTCAATGTAATCATGAACCGCCTCGACGACAGCGTCCGGGTCGGCGACCGCCCAGGGCACGGCATACATCGGTCGTCCTTTGAGGTCAACGTCTCTGCTGTTCGCTGGAGGAACGAACTCTCTCAATTCCAGCTTGAAATTCAAGGAGCCGACCTGTCCCAGACATAAGTATTTCGGCGGAGTATCCGTCCACCGCCGTTGCAGGTGGAAATCCCCGTACTGTGGTCCAACCATGGGATGCGTCCGGTAGAACGGCATGTAATCCAGGCCGGTTCGATGGAGTGTGCTGTCTGTGACCATGTAACGAAGGCACGGCAGCTTGCTCATTCGGACTGTCCTCTGTTGGCAAGTCAAGCACGGCCCGCGGGGGTTGGTCGGGTCAGGGATACACTGCAAGAGTCAGCAAGCTGCCGTAAAAAGGACAGGATGTCTAGAGCCAATCCAGCCAGACATGTCCCGCAAAAAAGGCATATTACCCTATTTCTCTGCATTCTGCACCTGACACAGGCATGAAGTTGACGGGTGAGATGAGTATCGATCTTTTTTCTTCCCTCGTAGGGACTCCGCTTCTTCTTGACTCGGTGAGACGATGTTTCCGAAGCCGACTTTGAGCAGGACCTGGGTGCTTTCGGAGCGATCCGGTGGAAGGATCTGTCTGCCGTGCTAGTGGAAGATGAGATGGGGGCTGGCGGCGATGAGGAGGAAGGTGTAACCAGAGCCCAGTCTGTGGAGGTTTCGTCGAAGGCTGGTTCAAGAGTGTCCTCCCGAGTGGTGTGATTGCTAACGGACTCAAAGTCAATGTCCATGGGTGTGACGGGAACATAAGATTCGTCCTCCGCCGGGCCCGAATCTGTCATGGTATCCCCGAATGTCAAGCTCTCGGCCGCGGATGGATCGAAGTCGAAGATGGCCGCATCGCAGTCATACCATGTCGACTGCGGGTTCAGGAGAATGACTTCTTCGTCTTGACTCTGTGTGGCGGTGAGGCGAAGAGAAAGCTTGGAAGGCTCGTTCCCAGAACCACTTGACTGAGGGTCACACGGGCCGAATGCGTCGAGGTCCAGGTCAAGCGAGGGCTGCGAGGTTTGGTGGTGACTCTCCGGAAGCTGCAAGTTTGGGACACCCGGGAACTGTCGAAGCCCTGGATCATGCTGCGGTGGTTGTTGTTGACTCTTGCTGGCCGGAGGAGTTCCTGGGGCTGTCTGAATGTGGGAGCGCCTCTGCTGGAGCAGCTCATCAACTGTGAGGTTCAGCAGACCAGCGACTCGCTGGATGTCTTGCAAGTCTTTGCTGGAGAACTCCATAGCTGTCGATATTGTAAAGAATTTTGATAGAGCATCAAGAAGGCGATTTTTCGCGCGATCGATGCCTTGATATGGTGATGCGGCTCAGGGTGGGCAAAGAAAGGGACACGGGGTGGTGTGACGTGGTGGGCCAATCATGGCTGATCGGGTGTGGCCAACGAAACCGATCAATGAATGGGCCAACGGCGTCGGGGCTGGAAACCGGTGCACACCCCAAACCGGCATTCAAAGGAGGCCCCCGGTTGTTGCGGAATTTCGGATTTGTCCAAGGCAAGCGCAACCAATTCCCTGATACATGGTGGGCGACCTGAAGGGATCCAAGCCAGAATAGTGGCACAAGAACGTCAGTGGCGTTGGGGTTCCAGCCCTTGACCTCGTGGTCGCTGGACAGACAGCTGTGGACGCGGGGCGGGGCGCTCGCTCCAGGGCTAATAAACACACCAAGTCGCGGCTGAGGCGCTGAAATTTGAGGGTTCTGTGATCTTGCTTCAGCGAGCGGGCTGCTTGACATCCCCAGACCTGTTTCACAGCATCCAAATCAGTGGAGGCCTCCGCATCTCCGTGCACTGTATCGGATCCATTGGATGTTCCACCAGCGGCCCAAACCGACGTACCTGCTAGCGTATTGCGCCGGCCAACCCCTTCGAGTCCAAACACGGGTAACGCCCAGCCTGAGTCAAGTTCCTCGGGCCCAGACGCAGTGTTGGAGAGTCCAGGGAGAACTGCCAAGCCGATGAAGGCGTTGTTCCAATCGACCCGGCGGGTCATGCAATGCTTCTTCGCGGTCGAATTTAGATCTCAATCAGCGTCCGGGTAGCGACATGACAGCGCAACTTTATCACTGTAACAATCCGGGTTCCAGCCCCAGCAGCGCAGGGCCTGTCGCAGTGGTAGGTACCACAGCATTGGTTGGGTCTTGGGGTCTGAACGAACGGACTTCGCCTCGATTGCTACCTCATTGACATGTTATTTCTGTCGCATTGTCAGGCAACAGCTGAGATCAAAAGAGTGAAACCGACGACAAATGATCTCAGCTTACCAAGGCGCTGGGACTTCTGGGGATTCTGAGGCAAGCGGGGGCACCTCAGCATCCCACGCGTGCACCGCACCAAGCCCATCAGCGGCCCTTTCCAAGTCTTGGGGTGATGGCAGCCGTGTCGCAGGGCGCAGCTGGTAGACACTGCCGGAGTCGGCCTCGGAGTTGTGACTCGCTTTTGTGGTTATGTCTTCTGGCGTTCCCAAGGTCGGATTCGGATGAAATTCGAGGCTAAGACGACGCAAGATGATGTGAGATTTCTGGTGGCTAAAGTTTTTTTCGGGCCAAAAACTCACCTCGGGCGCTCCGAATCGGAAACCTTCGCAGCCCAGGTCTCCGCGCGTCTGTGTCGAATGCGGCAGTCATAGAGCTGCAGAGTAGTGAATCAACCCAAGGCCATTTCCAAGGTTGCGGTGGGGGGGAAAGGTACAATACTCCTCGAAGAGAGAACCACGAGAACGACAATCCAGCCAGTCTCGTGGGTCAGCAGTGAATAAAGAGGGCAGCCACGCCCATCCTCTCCGATCCTCTCCGGGGGTTTCAGCCAGTCCGACTCGCTGACAGCATTCCAGGTTGCGCCTGACCATAAAACTCCAATCAAACAAGAACCGAAAGCTTCCAGGAATTCCAGGCTTCCAGCTTTCAAGCAGACGATCATGCCCAAGCAGGCAGGTTCCTTGATTTGAACGCTTTCGGGTCATTTCCGTGTGCCCCGGTGCCTTCCATGTTGGGAGAGATCGCTTGGCGCAAACCAATAGGAGGACATAATCCATCTTGGCCACAGGGGGCAACCGATGAAGGAACCTGTTGGGTCGAACCTGTTCAATTCAAGATTCTAGTCCATGTCTTCCATACCTCCGGACGGATGCGAGCAACTGGGGTGGAAAAAGTCTGAGACTGAGAACGTAGGTAATGGAAGTTGACTTCTGATTTCTTCCACTGTTATACTGGATCTTGATGTTCGCTGAGAGTGCAGCGCTCCAGTGCGCAGGTTCAGGCCCTGACGATGACGTAGGGTCCTGTAACCCCCCCTCCCCCACCACCTGATTAGGAACGAAAAGAACCACGACAACTTGAACTATAAGGTCGGATTCTACCGCACTTGAATGGACAGACTAGTACCTAGTATGTGTAAAGGACGTGTGCCTCACATGTCCCTCTATGCTTTCTCTTTCGAATTTGTGCATCAAGTCGTGCAATGGAATTGAACTGTTTTCGCACAGAGCTCTGATCCGCTGGGCGGCCCCACACAATCCAATGCCTGCGCCAATGGGGGACGCAACCTGGAACAAGTTGGAGTGCATGCATGCCATTCAGCAGAGCAGCTCGTCTGCAAAGGCCCGGGGAACAGAGCTGGACCCATACCTACAACTTCAAAAATCGAAATCGATTCCTGGAACTTGCTAAGGTAAGGTTAGTAGCTAGCCTTGATCAGGTTGTGATTTTGGGAAATAAAAACAGGCGAGAGTGTTGGCGCATTGCCCAATTGCGAATCGTCCATTTTCTGAAGTTCTGGACCATGGAACTCACATTGAAAGGAGTTCGCCCTTGAACGACACCGCTGATCACAGTGTGAACTTAATTTGGCCGCCAAATTTGGTGTACAATACTATTTTCTTGGGCCATTTGACAAAAGGATTATTCCGGTCTCTCTCTCATGGTGATGCTCCTCCTTTCGTGGGTTCGTGAATATGGACAAAGGCATTGAACGGGGAAAAGACAGGCAACCATAGAATGGGGTTCAAGGGTCAGGAGCCAATATAGGTCCGAGACCATTAAATGGCGGCTTCCAGGTCGTAATAAGTCTCTTTGCTGCTTGACCTTAGGTACTTCCATTAGGTACTTCCAGGTTCAAATCAATGAGAATTAAGAAAGCCTCACTCTGGATCACAAGCACGGAAACAAGATTGATCAGAAACTGGCCCCAAAGGATAGAGCGGATACCAGAACTACCAGTCCAAGTTTGGTATTGCATGCTATTCCGGGCTGATCTCAAGTCTTGCTGCACTGCTGCAGTTGGATCGATCATTGGCCTTGTATAGTACCTTACTCCAAGGGCGCTTTGACAAGCGACCTGCAAGTCTAGACCACAAACTCGGCTCGTAACGTGACTTTGCGCGTATGCAGCCGTAGCTGGTTTTGATTGACTCAGACAAGGCGGAACACCTGGCGGCACGGCCCAGCCCAGAGCTGAGTGACGGGTACCACCACGGAGGACACGCCGGAGGGTGCATCCCACCGAACAACCAATCACATCACAGGCTGTAATCCAGGGTTAGGGGAGAACGCCTCGCCTTGGCAACACTACGTCACTATCGTCATTGGAGTAGTATGCCAAGACAGCCGTTCCAAGGCAGGGGATCCTCTGAGGAAATGAAGTCACGGCACGATTCGACTGCGACAAAACTGGTCTTGCTCCCGTTGCACATAGTTCCCATATACTATTGCCATTTAATGTCCAAGTACATGCAGCAAGATCTTTGGTCCCATCTCAGGCATTGGAGATCTCCCGCCGTCTGGCAGACCGACCCATTTTTGGCGGCAGATCTCACTTAGTCCAGACTTCAGAACCCATATTATCATCCCATTCTTCCACCATGATCATCAGGTTAGCGAGCGAGGCCGATCTCGAGGCCATGACCACGGTTCTGGTCGGGGCTTCACCGCTCGACCCAGTCTACCCTTACCGCTTCCCAGACCAGCACCTCTACGCCGACGAGTTCGCCTCTCTCTGCAGGGGAAAAGTTGCCGAGTATCTTCAGAACAGCACCGTCGTGGTCTGCGAGATGCCCACGGACCGCTACAACAGCAACAGCACGCAGGTCGTGGCCTTTAGCGCGTGGGACATGCCCAGGCTAGACGCCGAGCCCTCCTCCCACTCCCGCCGCAACAGCGGTGTCGGTATGTCGTCGACCCTGAACCGACTCATCATTCTCAAAAAAGCTAACAAAAGCCCTCCCCTAGAACCCTCATCCCCCACCTCCCCAACCCACCCCACCTCCCCGACCACAATCGGCAACGCCACCCGCCAATCCGCCTTCCGCGCCGCCCTCGCCGACAAGAAGCACCACCTGTTCGACGCGCCCTACCACGCCCGGGGCGGGCACGTCTTCCTCAAGATCCTCCTCTGCCACCCGTCCCACCAGCGCCGCGGCGCGGGCACCGCCCTGGCCCAGTGGGGCATCGACCAGGCGCGCCGCGCCGGCGTGCACACGACCGTCTTCGCCAGCCCCATGGGCCTGCGCCTGTACCGCCGCCTCGGCTTCCGCGAGGTGGGGCGCTTCCGCGTGCAGCTCGAGGGCGAGGGCGAGTTTGTCGAGATCCCCGCGCTGGCGCTGGGGTCGGGGCTCGTGGGCTCCATGCGGGAGGCCGAGGCGTGCGCTGAGGGGGGCGTGGCGGCTGGGAGGGGGTTGTGCGGGCGCAGGGTCGGGGAGGGCGTCGCGTGGGAGGGGTCAAGGGTTGTTGTTGCTTGATTTGATTGTATGTGGGAGGGAGGGGTGATGTTGGTTAATGGTTTGGGATCGTTAAGGGCGGATTATTTGGTTTCGGCATTTGGGTCGAAGCAGGGAAAGGTGTTTTGAATACGGGCGTACGTACTGGACATTGGCGGAAAGCATGCAATGGTCGAGGTGGTTTGTTGTGCTTGGATTTAAATGCATTTTCATCGGTATAGGACAGCAGCAATGCTTTTTCTTTCTTTACAATCCAGCCCTGGTTTGTTTGTTGGCGTAGAACTTGGCGAGCCTAACTATTCTTCCTCCTCTTCCTCTTCTTCCTCTTCTTCCTCTTCTTCCTCTTCCTCCTCCTCCTCCTCCTCCTCTTCCTTATCCTCTTCTTCTTCCTTTTACTCTTTCTTTCCTTATTGATTTTCTTCGTCTCTCTCTTCTTCTTCTTCTTCTTCTTTCTCTTCTCCTAGTTCTTCTTCTTCTTCTTGTATTATTAGTCTTTTCCCACTTTAACTATTTTCTTTTACTATTTTTTATTATCTTTTCTCCTATCCCAAAGCCTGATAGCCATGTACCACGCTAACGAGCAAACCAGGGCTGGATTGTACATCAGCAAGCCCGGGTTGTATAACAAACGCTTGATGGATGGAGCAGGGTGTTGAGCTCGAGCCATTCGTGTCCAGTTCTAGTTCTTTGAACATTGTGACCAACATGGGATCTGAACATAGATGCTTGCAAATGATACTGTGATACTTTATGGCACCAACCTCCGAACTGGGTCAGTAAAATCCGCTGTTCAATATCCGAACTTTTCTGATCGAAAGTTACGTCTGAGAGCAAGAGAGGTTGGATTTGGGTTGATGCAAGTCCCAAGCGATTCGGCATGTCAGAATGGCAGTGTGACTACAGTATCAAACTGATCCGATTACTGTGCGCTTATCTCCGGTTATCAGAAGGCACTTCGCCTTTTCTCCTTTCGCCTCTCACTCTTCCACGCACCGATTCTCTCGCTAGCCTTCGCTCATGGCTCCGTCACCCTTCGTTTGCGCCGGGTGCGCCCGCGCCCTACGTTTCAACGCCCTCAGTCGCACGACACTCCGACAAACTCGCCGCCACCTGTCCCGATCACCCCCCTCGTCCCTCCCCGCGAAACCCGCCGAGTCGTCCCATCCCAACCGTCCCGAACATGCATCCGCAAATCCCTCCTCCCTCCCGCCCGACCCCGAGCCCGGTCCCATGACAAGCCGCCTCCAGCAAGCGACCGAAGACGCGCTCCTGACCGGAGGCCGCGCCGGCCGCCGGGCCATCGAAGAAGCAGGCTTCAGCGAGGAGCTCAAGGCCAAGCTGCTGGACAAGGTGGCGACCGCCAAGTTCCACCAGGAGCACTCGGCCGCGCTAGCCGAGGCGGGCGTCGCCACCTCGCGCATCCCGGACGCGGCCGGGCTGGGCACACGGGCCGTGGCGTCGGCGCAGCCGTGGACGGGCCACGAATCGGCCGAGGACGCGGTGCTGCGCATGCTGGACGACGCGCGCAGGCCGCTGCCGCCGGAGCTGAGGGGGAAGGGGAAACCACCCGCGCCCGCGCCCGCGCCCGTGGTTGATCTGCGCCTCCGGAGGGAGGTTGGGGTGAGTCCCGGGCGGAAGGTGGCCGGGGCGCGGGATAAGGCGCAGGCGTATGCAGGCTTCGGGGTTAAGGATAAGGGGTTGAGCGAGGAAGAGAGGGAAGCGGTGAAGAGGGAGTTTAGGGAACGGTTTGCGCCGGGGGCGAGTGCCATGCCGAGTACCGTGTCCGGGCTGGCGGCGTTGGCGAATGAGCGGATTGAGGATGCCATTGCGAGGGGGCAGTTTAAGGATATACCCCGCGGGACGGGGATCGAGAGGGATGCGCGAGCGGATAACCCGTTTATTGATACTGTAGGTACTAAAGACAAAAACTTCCTCCGATCCTGTCCGCCGCTGACTGGCATTGTCAGACCGAGTACATCATGAACAAGATGATCAAACGCCAGGACATCGTCCCTCCCTGGATTGACAAGCAGCAAGAGCTGATCAAGGCCGCCGAGAACTTCCGCGGCCGGCTGCGCAATGACTGGAAACGCCATGCCGCCCGGATGATCTCGGCCCGCGGCGGCACGCTCGAGCAACAGCTCGCCCGGGCCAACGCCTACGCCCGCGCCGAGGAGCTCCACAACCCGCGCCGGCGCAACCCGGAGCAGATCTCAGTCCCGACCAACGTGACTGACGACGTAGTCACGCAGCGGGCCACTGCCACCTCCCCTTCCTCCGCATCATCCGCCGAAGACAA
The DNA here is from genome assembly GCA_033575675.1 of Parathielavia hyrcaniae. Lineage (NCBI taxonomy): Eukaryota > Fungi > Ascomycota > Sordariomycetes > Sordariales > Chaetomiaceae > Parathielavia > Parathielavia hyrcaniae. Next base: position 262,251 of record MU863631.1, read on the forward strand.
CAACCCCAGCCATGACCACCAAAGCCCGAGCCACCCCCCCGTCCCCCCCTTCCGGGACCCGGACTGGGAAGCAGCCGAGCGGTCCTACATGAGGCTCGCCGTCGAGAACCTCAACGCAATAACGCGCTCCTACAACCTCATGGCTCCTGAGCTGTCCAAGAAGCCGTACTTCTCGCTCGAGCGCGAGCTGAGCAACTGCTTCGCCGACGTCGCACCGCAGGTGGCCGGCGAGATCCGGCTGCGCGCAACCAGGCCGGCCAGGTCGCTTGTCGATCGCCCCTTTGGCGGGTCTGCGGGCGGTCAGAAGGGGACAGGGTTTGGTGGTGGTGTGGGGATAGGGGAGTTGTTGCGTGGCGGCGGCCGTGGTGGAGGATTGAGCGTGGTGGAGGGGAAGGAGAAGCGGTACGGCCTGAGGGAGTTTTGGCGGGATTTTTGGGCCAAGTGACGACAAAGGGGAGAGTCGCTGCCCAGAAAGTCTGTTGTGACCTGAGCGCCGAGCTCTTTCGTACCGACGTCCTACTCGCCGATTCCCTTATCATAACCACAGACCGGATAGTCCTTAGGCTCTGGTTAGGAAGACAGGGCTTATTTGGTGGCGAGAGCAATCCGTTAGCATCTACAGAAACGAATTGTCTCCATTAGCGAGCTTCCTTTGATAATAGCTAGAGCTGTGCTGACATCAGAGACTGAGCCTGTCGACAAATCTGTACTACTTCACTTAGGCAAGCTCCCTGAATACAGCGAGAAGATGGACGCCGCTAGTACCATCTTTCAGATTGATGCTCTCTTGCCTAAGAGGGCGATGGAGGCCGCTTAGTCCGCCCCGAAGCAACGGGCTTTGCAGACAAGACGACGGGACCGAGAAAAGGGCATTTCCACTGCAGCTCACATGCATCGTTTACTTGTGTTAATAAGGCAGGTAGTGAATTAATACCTACAAGTCAACATAGGATGACTGCACCGTCTTAATTAGTGAAACCACACCTCATCCACTTCGTTGGAACGAATTCGATACAGCTTGAAGACGAGGGAGGGACTGAAGAGCAGCTAACTATGATTTCATCTCTACCTCTCCTAAGCCTAAGTGACCAGCACTCGAAATCCAACTCCCTATCTGAACATGAAGAGCCAAGCCCCCCCCCCAAAGAGTCGCCTTCCAGGGACACACAATCGCCTGGCCAGTTTTCACTTACCCCTGAGAGGGCCACCGTCGCCAGCGGGTGCGACAGAAACCCGCATTCCAACGGTGAGCACCGCACATCATGGTACAGTGCTGTCCGAGAAGCGAGTGTGTCAAACCTGGACGCAACTGAAGAACCCCCCTCCTTTGAATCCCACGTCAGCCGCCAACAAACTCGACATCAGCAAAATCAACGCCCTGACTGATAAGTGGAAATCAGGCAAAATCCGAGATCGCGTGACAGCCGTTCGTTCCTCCGTCTTGTTGCTGTAAACAACGGTCGAAGGAGGAGCCGTGGCGAGCCATCAACGATCATTCATCCGCGCTGAGCGTCGGGGCGACGGGGGGCTTCAGCTGAAACCTGCTGGGGGGTTGGAACCACCTCCAATTTGCATTCTGTACAACGTGTATGCCCGCACATGACACAGTCATCATTGTACATTACGCTCAAAGGGTGACATCCGCATGTACTCTGCTCCATGTTAGTATATAAAGCTAGAGTGTCGCGATAGGGTGTTGAGTTTCTCACGCAGGTCCAAGCAACCCATGGTGTATCCATGATCTGTGGGGTTTCGTAAGGGTCGGGACAGTTGTGTAAGAGAATTTAAAGCGAATGAACAGAGAGACTGATGTGCGTGTTGCTGTGGTGGTGGTGATGGTGATGGTGATGGTGGTGTCCCGGCTAACCTGAGGGCGTCTCGAGCTCCTCATCTATACCCTCAACTCAGTAGATGTGTCCTGCTGCTGCTCCGTCGATGAGGAATCCGAAGCCGGGCCCCAAGCCATCGGGCCGATGTTGGATACGACAACGACAATGGTGTCTTCTTTCGCACCTTGTCCGCTGAGGTCATTCTCAGCTCGATCATCAATCCGGTTGCTGGCCAGGGTACGTCGCCCACAATGAAGCACAGACAGGAGACAATTTGAAGTCCAACGCTCTAGTCATCCTTCACTGTCTCGAGGCTGGAGCTGAAAGCCGTCCTTGCAAGACTTCAACTCAAGTTGGCGCCCCGAAAAGATAAGATGACCTAGTTGGAAGAGCACATGGCGGTATGGTTTCCTCTGGCCAACAGATGGGTGCGGCCGAGACGAGACCGCGGTCGCCAAAAGGATCGACAGAATAGTCAAGTTGGTAAGCTCCAAGCGTGTCGCACCGTACCGTCCATGCTATGCCTTAAGTTCAAGTAATAGGTATGTCAAGTTGGGGCCCGTTGTTGGGCTTGGACGCTCGGCGTGACGCCTATCTCGACACAAAAAATTGTAGGCGTTCCATATGACTTCCAGTTGGGCAATCGGTAGGTCGGGGCTTTGTTTGAGCAAGCCCGTGAGAGAGATTGCAGCATTCAGCAGGAGAACTCTGTGGCCAGCCATGGTACTCATCTTTGTCCAAGAGTGGCCACGCGCCCATTCTTAACGGCCGTCGCGTTCTTCAATGGACTATCTTTTGCAGACCAACTGTTGCTGCAGCAGACGGATGGCAATGTTGGGCAATATCCATGCATCAGATTGATCCGAGTTATCAGAGGGCTACGTGTAATGAGATGCAGGCACACAGAGAACAGGATTGTATTGCTACGCTGATGATGGTGGTGTGATGTGTGGTGGCGGAGGAAAAGGCAGCGGGAGCTCGCTCGGCTCGGTGCAAATGGTGGTGCATGGGACCCACAACACTACAGCCCTTGGCATGACGCACGGACCACCATCCGTTCCTGCTTGGTTCCGGCCCCGAGTCCTGCATCGAAACCCGTTCCCGTCTTCCCATTTTCGGATGAACCGTCTTGACGCTCTCGTTCCTTGCTGATCTCAATTTCTCGTCACTCGCTTGCGATTCCATACAAGTATCAATTCTTTTGTATTATCTTGACAATCCAAGCGACAAATCGAACGGATCGCGCCCCGCGGGGTTCGCGTCAGGCGCTTGCGGCTCAATGCTGCGTCGGCCAGCCTCGCGCAAGGCGCATTTCGACGACAGCTCGAATACGGATCCGTCCTTACTTTGTACTATCTCACCACGCTGGCCCTCAACGCAGCCGACTTCTTAGATCATCCCAACCATGCTGTCGCATCTGCGATTCCACCGACGCGCCCCGTCGAACTCGGCCTCTCCTGTGGCCGAGCAGGCCCCGGCCTGGGATGCTGCTGCGCAAAGCGACCACCCGCTGCCGCCTCGAGATGACTCGCCGCGCCCCGACGCACGCCCGCGTTCCCCAAGCTTCTCGCATCTGCCGCCAAAGCTACCCCCCGTTTCCCGATTGGCGTCGACCGGCTCCGACGAGTTGTTTGCCCCGCACGACGATGCCCCTCCCGCCTCCCAAGAGGCCCGTCACGAGGAATACAAGCCGGGATTCATTGGCGGCGTGGCTCTTCAGAAGTACAGGAGAGCTACCCAAGAACAGGTCCCAGCCGTCATGAACGTCGTGGCGAATCCAAATCCCGACCCTCAGCTCTCAAGGGCGAAGCCCCCGCCGCCCCCGATCAACACAGGACTCGCCGCTCGGCCAGCCGTCCAAGGAAACAAACAGACAAAGTCTTCCTGGTTCTCCACGCCCACCGACATTCAAGGATCCGGAGTGCCTGGGAAAAAGCCAGTAGGGCCTCGGCAGGGAAACGAAACAGCACCAGCCTCGTCCTCGGAGCCGCCAAAGGGGAAGAAAGGGCTGCCGTTTCTGAAGAACCCAGTGTCGTCGTTGCTTCATAGGAGGAAGGTTGCCCATGCTTCTGCAGACGCCCAGCCTCCTGCTCCAAGCTACGACCCTCGAATCAGGGGCACAAGGGTGCATGATTTTAGTGCGCCAAGGCCAAGGAAGGCAGTGTCGAACGCCGGCTCGGCATCGACGAGGAACCAAGAAGGTACATCGGCAGTTGCAGGGCTGGGAGATCAAGGCGAGCCAACGGCTTCCCACCTAGTCAAAGACGGTGCCGTCTCCTCCTACACAGAGCATACCGAGGATGCAAAGGACGAGGCTTCGGTACACTCTCCAGATGACGCGAATCACACTCAGAGGAGACCGCCAGCAAGCATAACAAGCACCCTTTCGACTGGGCAGCCGGCGCTCGTGCCGAGTCACGATGGCCACAGCCTTCACGCCTCATCATCGGTTGCCTCCAGAGACACCCAGGCCACCCCCTTGCCGCCTACCAGCTCGCCCTCCATGAGAACCACGGCATCTCGTCAGCTGTCGGTATCCGCGACCTCCGTACGAGACTCCGTTGCATCTGCTATCCCGAGACATATGAAGAGCACGTCTTCGAGATTCAGCTTTGACATGATCGGCGCCGCCGAGGAGGAGAAACTGCTGGAAGAGAGGCATCGCAAGCGGGAGCAGGAGAAGAAGACGTCGGATGATCCGGCCGATGGCGACGCCCGGTTCGACGACTTTGACGAGGACTTTGACTACGACGCAATGATGCATGATGATGGGCTGGAAGAGCCGATCCCAGGGGTCAATGCCGACTACGACTACGACTACAACTACGAAGACCAGGACGACCAGGATGACCAGGACGTTACCCTGGACCCCGACAACGACCAGGAGAACTTTGCTGGATTTGTTTTCCAGCGTTCAGAACCCGACTCGTCGCTTGTTAGTCCACACACGCCGGGGATTGTACCGACGCCGCGAGATGCGACTGGTAAGGTCATTGGATTTGCTATGACTAAAGATACGATGCCGACCACCGATTCGCCCATATCTCTCGGCCCCCTGATGCTGCATAAGAACTGCCACATAGGGCTGGGGTTTAACGGGCTGGAAGAACCCACACCTCAAGAAGAGGCATATCAATCCAGCTTTACATCTGCGGCAAGCGACCCCCAACCGCCGCCCCGCGCCGAAACCGATGATATATACTTTGATGACGGGTTGGCGGATGAGTTGGACTTTGAGCAAGATGGCACCGTGTTCGACGAGTCCATCTTTGACAACAACGACACGGACCAATACGGGAGGCCCATCCCGGGCGCTTTTGCGCTGGCCAAGGAAGCCATGCAGGCTGCTCAGCAACAGCAGCCATCCAAGCGCGACTCCGACATGACGTCTAGCGCGTCGGGACAGTCGGGTGCGGTTCAGTCAACGGCCCATACGTCCATCACCGTAGGCCAACACGTTTCTAGTCATCAAGTGGATGACGCTTCGAAACTACCCGCCGAACCTCTCGTTGGGGTCGGTCAGGACCTAGCCTACCAAGCTGCGCTAGCCGAGGCTGCACAGATAGCAGCGGCATCAGGCAAGTTCCTCCGGAGCTCGTCGCCCGAGGTTCTCGCCGGACTCACCAACCCGCCCCCGGACCCTACCGACACCCAAGACCGCGACACCAACAATGCATACCTCGGCGATTACGACAACGACGGCTTCGCCGAGGACCTTGACGACTTTGACTTTGACGACGAAGCCATCATCGCCGAAGCCAACGCCAGCGCCCTGGCCAACGACTGCGACGGCTTCTACGGCCAGGAATTCGGCTTCTACTCGGCCCCCATCCCGCACCACCACCCCCATCCCGTCCAATCCTCCTCCTCCTCGACGCCCTCCCCCCCAAGTGCCGGCAGCGGCGGCGGCGGCGGAATCCTCACGTCGGAGAACCTCTTCCAGTACGCCAACGGCGGCTATTTTGGCCCGGCCTCGGCAGCGAGCTTGCTCAACCGCAGCATGTCGGGCCGCGCCGCCGTGCGCGAGCCCAACCTGACGCCCATCACGGAGCGGTCCGAGTACTCGAACCGCAACTCGGTCATGTCGTTTACCCTGCCGCCCGTGATTGGCGGCGGTGGCGGCGGCGGCAGCGACACGGGCGGTCGGAACTCGTCGCTTTCCATGGCCGCGGTCGCATCGGCGTCGCCTGGTCTGGCGCAGCTTGCGCTGCTGCCGCATGACTCGGACGAGTGGGAGGGTATGAACCTGGCTGGGTTGATGAAGTTGAGGAGTAAGGCGTGGGGTGGGTCGCAGGGGAGTTTGGTTGCTTCTTCTGGTGGTGGTGGTGGTGGTGGTGGGGGTGCGGGTGCGGGTGCGGGTGGCCTTGGTTCGAGAGAAGGGAGTCCCCGGTCGGAGAGGGCTGTGCCGGTCGTCGGGATGGATGGTGGCGCTGGGTCGCCTTTTGGCGCCGTCGCTATGCCGGCGCACTTGGCAGGGCATGTGAGGGTGGGGTCGGGGTTGTCGTTGTGGGGCTTCTCGGAGGAGGTTGGTGAGGATGGAGGTAGTGGTTGTGATGGGAGGGAAAGTGGGCCTGCGAGCCCGGTGGCGGGGTTGCAAGCGAGCGGCGGGCTGGGCATGTCGACGGTGCTGCCGCCTCGGCCGGGGAGTGCGGGCGCGGTGTTGAGCGGTGCTGGCGGCGCTGCGGGTGTCGGTGGCAACGGGATGGTTGCCTCGCCGCTCCCGCAGAGGCCGCAGTCGCTCTTCCTCCCGCCGCAGGCGCCGCTGCCGGTTCCGTCGCCGGGGATGGGCGGCAGCGTGTGCTCGCCTGTGCTGGAGGGGGAGGAGCACGAGGCTGAGGCTCCTGATGGGTTCAGGTTGGCGCCTGCGCTGCCGGTGACGCCGAGCGGATCGGTCCAGCTGTGGAATCAGGGCTATGGTGTACGCACGGATTGAGCCGGGGGAGGATACATCTGATATGTGGGATCGTACTTTACAAGGCGGGTGGACGTGACTTGAATCGGGCGTATATATATGTATGGGTTGGACAAGGTAATTGGCATATACCTAGTTGGTGGGCGGCATAGTGCATGCGTTGTGTTGTATATACCTAGCGGCTTACGGCGGGCCCACGGCGCATGGTACACGGTTGGGTTAGAATGGGCGGTTATGGGGTACTTGTACAGGATTGGATACGAAATACTTACGGGAAATCACTCGCTCGGCAGTCCAATGCTGTCAGCGACGGGCAGAATGAAGCGGTCAACCTTGGGTTTCTTTTTCTCCGCTGGTAGTGGGATACCGCATCATCTCGGTCATCTTCTCAACCCCACTGAGACCGTACTGTTTGAGGTCAAACACAACCGTCTCGATGTCCTGGAAGCCGTAGTGGCGATACAGGTTTCTGCCTTGTCCAGACGCCTGGAGGTAGCAACAGAGACTTGTCTCCTGCTTATTTAGCCCCCATTTCACGAGAAGTCTTCCGGTCCCTTTCCTCTTGTGTTTCTCTGCTGTGACGAGGAGGGCGAGAACTTGCGGAAGAGTTAGAGATAGCTTTGTGTCACAGTCTGCAGATTCCAACGTACGCAAGTGCGGATACTGCCCATTTCGCGGTTGCAGGTGCAGAAGTAGTCATGCGCCGCCTCCCTCAAAGCCCCGTACTGATCCACGCTTCTATCGTCGTCGCTCAGCGGCTCCTTCAGCTTCCTCAAGCTCTCCTCGGAGCGACCGTTGGGATACAGATCCCACTATGCGTAGGCCACCACCTCGCCAGGCTCGCCTGCGACTTCGTTGGCGGGATCGACAACCTTGAGATGGCGCACCAAGCTGTCCGGGTCGTCCAGGTTGGCGTTCACGGCAGCTTCGGCCTCTCAGATGTACCTGGCGTAGGGAGGCGGGCGTCCGATGACTAGGCTCCCGAGGGCGGCGACGCGGATGGCGATGCACTGGGCCACGTCGGTGTGCTCGATTGGTTTCACGACGAGCGGCATTCTGTAGACAAGAGCTGGCGTTCAGAGAAGGGAAGCACAAGTGCGTAGGTAGGCGGTATTGGCATGACCCGACCAGGAGATCAGAATGTAGGTACCTAAGTTGATTATCGATGTCCTGAGCAACGTTGGTCGTGGGGGTTGCAATGACTTGGAAGTCGGAGGAAAGATTGGCCCGGATGACACTACTTGCTTGATTACCGCTGAGAATTTAGCGCTGCAGGCCTGTATTCTTCCCGTTTCACTGCAACATGAAGATTTCAATCCGATCCTAACAACAACACCTACCTACCCAAGCCTCCCAAGGTCGATCAAGACAATGACGCCGCTCAGGCAAGCCTCGGCAACATGTGGTCCTCGTCCCTGCCCCTCCAGTTTCCATCTTCGAGAAGGCAGTGCAGAGGATGCGACCATCCGCGGCCAAAATACAACGGCGGGTACGCGTCGGTTCGGACGAACTTGAGCGCGATGCTGTCCAACGCCCGGTATGCTGGCTGCGACGTGTGCCGGATCCTGTCCGACGGCGTTCTCAAGTTCCTGTCGGATGAGTCCTGCGGGCTGGCGAGAGATGACGTGGACGAGCTGCGCATCGACTTCAACTTGACTGTCACGAAACGCAGCCTAGAGGTCGTCCTGCTGGGGACGCCCATCAAGCTGTTCTTTTATGCGTCGGAGCGTGGGTGTATTATCTTGATTTCAACCCTTCGCTGAGAGTTGATAATGAATGCTGATATTGATGCTCAGCTACCCCGTGGCTGACGGACAATCTTCCAGACCTGCCTATCGGGAAGACGGTCCCATCGAGCACTGCCTCCGACGAGAGCCTCGACTGGGCTGTTCAGCAACTCGAGACCTGCAAACAGTTTCACGTCGCCTGCAACAGCTTCCCTCCGGCGCCACTTCCCAGCCGGGTGCTGGACGTCTCCGCCAGAGGCGAAAGCGGCGTGCGTCTGCACGTCTCGCAGGGCGAGGTTGCACCGTACACGGCCCTCAGCCACTGCTGGGGCCGCAAGCCCTTCCTACGCACCCTTTCTGGCAGCCTCGATGCCCACCAGTCCGAGATCGCGTGGGCGCGGCTGCCGCCGACGTTCCAGGAGGCCGTCGCCTTCACCCGCAAGCTGGGCATCCGCTATCTGTGGATTGACAGCCTGTGCATCGTCCAGGACGACCAGCACGACTGGCGCCGCGAGGCGGCCAGGATGGCGTCCGTCTATCAGAATGCGGCCCTGGTCATCTCGGCGGCCAAGTCGGAGGGCGCGTATGGGGGTCTGCACGCCGAGTTCCCGACCAAGAACAAAACCCACACGGTCGAGTCCTATCCCGGACAGCACGATGCCCACCCCTCTTCCCCATCCGAGCCCTCCGACCCACGCCACGCCCAGCCAGAAGGACCAACAGAGCAAAGACCAGAACAAATCCACCTCCGCCTCGCCCTCTCCCATGCCCACCGCCTCCTCTCCCCCTACCACGCGCCTACCAGCAGCTCCCTGCCCGTCTTCAGCCGCGGCTGGATCCTCCAGGAGCGCTTCCTCTCCCCGCGCATCCTCCACTTCGGCCCAGAGGAGCTCTCCTTTGAATGCCTCGAGATGTCGACGTGCCAGTGCACCCCTTCTTTCTCGCCACTACCACCAGTCCAACCACAAGCCATGTCCTCCGCCACACCACCACCACCACCACCAAGCTGGTACCAATACATGCTCGACCGCACGGCACGACCCAAGCACTACTACGCCCTCACCACCTGGCTAGAGTTCGAAGAGGAAGAGAAACAAGTCGATGACGAGGAAGCCCAAGACGGCGGCAAAAGCAAAAGTCAAAGGAGAAAAAGAAAAATATCGTCCCGCGACCTTGCCACGGTCTGGCGCCGGCTGGTTGAGGACTACACACACCTCTCCCTGACGCATGACAGGGATATCTTCCCGGCCATCTCGGGCATGGCGAGGCTGATGCAGCAGGCCATGATTGTCGGGGATGACGGCTTGAACAGCGAGAGCAGTGCTAGTAGCAGTAGGAGCAGTAGGAGGTCACCGTATGTGGCCGGACTGTGGAGGGATGGGTTGCTGGCGGGGGATTTGCTGTGGCGTGTCGAGCTGCCTCCGCGAAGTGCTATTAGTGGGGATGGTGATGATGATGATGATGGTGGTGGTGGTGGTGGTGACACTCGCGGCACGTGGGCCGGGGGCTGGGAGTGTCGGCCTGCGCGGTGGAGGGCGCCGTCGTGGTCGTGGGCTAGTGTCCGGGCGCCGGTCGGGTTTGTCGGCGGGGAGGAAGGGGTCGAACCGCCGGCCGGGTGTGAGCTGGTCGAGGTGGTATGCGAGCCGGACGGGGAGGACGGAATGGGGGAGCTGTGGGAGGGGGGGAGCTGGCTTGTCCTGAAGGGTCGGCTGATTCCGGCCGTGTTGAGGCTCAGGGATTGTGGGAGGGAAGACAAGGGGAAGGAGCTGCAGCCGTGGAACTTGGCGGATTTGGATGTGTTGGATGGGGGCCACTTGAAGAATCTCTGGGTGGATGACAACTGTAAGTGGCTGATCGGGGATAGAGGGCGGGCAAGCGTGTATTGCTTGGTCGTGGGTCGGAAACTGCCCGGGAAAGAGGTGCTTTGTCTGCTGCTAGCGCGGGTACCCTGGGAGGAACACGGAGTGCTGGCTCACAACAGGGAGTTGTCTGAGGACGGATATCTGTACACACGCATCGGCTTGGTGGAGATCTTGGGGGGGCCGCCCAGTCCGGTGCCTTGGGGATGGCTGCACAATCTCCTGGACCTGGGAGAGGATTCTGTTGTGAGAATTGTGTAACGCTGTGTAAAAGGAACGAACTAGAGAACTTTGTTGTTCGTCGGTGATGGCACTCTGGCTTCTGAGCTGCTGGCAGCGGCTCCCTATGGCAGTTTCGACTTCTATGCTCTTCAATCGATTCAACTGATGCACGACTCCGTCTTTTACTAGGGCACACTCTCCCTACCTCACGTTGCATGGCTACCCAACGGTGTCACCAAGTAACCGCGATTCCCAACGATAGCACCAACTCGCCCATACACGGTTGATCTGTCGGTATTATCCACAAGCCATCCTCCCAGATATTCAAGACCGGCGTCACCTTTGCACCCTCGGTCAGCAATGACGCATCCTGTGTGTGAGTAGCGCCGACTGAATAATAATACGGCAATACGTACGGACTTGTTGGTCCCGGGGTCTGGCAAGCAGAACTTTCGAGAAGTGCTCCTGAGGTGAAACCTGCAGCCAGCCGTCTGTCGCCGCCGGAAAACATGTATGGGAGACAGGCAGCGATGCAGACTCGGACGCGATCACCACCTCCTGTCCGTCCTGGAGGGGACCGGCGGCAGCAATACACCCTGTCGGTAGATCACCGATGGTGGCCGCTGGAACTTCCGGGTGGGATGGAGCCTGCGGCCATGATGTGCTTGTACTCTCGGATGCGACCACAAAGCCCTGGCCGTCTTGGTGCTGCGCAGCGGCCGTGGTGAGGTCTGTCTGGATGCCGGGGAGTCGCAGAAGAGCACTAGCCAGCTTGAACTCGACCGTGTCTGCGCACAGTGCCCTCTTCCCAGCGTCTGTATGAAAGAAGCGCAGGACAGCCCGCTCAGTGGCCAACTCGGCGCTGCCAACGGACCAGAAATGGTTGACCTGCGACTCGGGCCATTCGATGGTCTCCAGAGTGATCGAGAGACCCAGGGGAGGCCGGCCCAGCTCGGCGGAAACAAACGAGATGAGTTCCGGTCCGTATTGGCCGACTTGGTGATGATATGCGTCATAGATTGAGGCAGTGGAAGAGGCCGAGGGATCCATCGTCTTCAGTAAATCAATGTAGTCAACCGTGGTTCGAATTTCGTCGAGAGCTGCATACCTCTAATTTGAGATAGTTAGGTAGGATCGTACCGAGGAAGGCGCGGTTCCAATCGCGATGGCGAGAAGCTTTGTGAGCCCTTACGAGAAATCAAGAGGGGAGTGCATGGCCACTGCATGCCGAAACAGGGCGGGCATGTCAGGGTACTTGTACAGTAGGTACCTCCTCATAAGGTACGTACCATAATTATTATGCAGTTGGTTGAGTGCCTCCCGGACGCGAGAATGCTCGGCGCGACGGACGAGCTCACGTTGGTCCTTCAGCCCCAATCAAGTTTGCAGGAGTAAATCCGGCAATGCCCTCCCTTCCCCGCCCATTGCCAGGCATCCATCCCATGTTGGCTTCACCCCTTCCATTGCACGGAAAACTATGAGAACTTCGTTTCAGGTCCTCGCTGGTCAACATCGAACACATACCGGGACTCTCTCAGGCCTGCCTCCAAATCCGCAGTCCTCCACGGTTCCATTTGACCGACGGCTGGTGACGATTCCAAACCCCCTTTCACTTCACCTTGGAACACATTCTTCACAATGTCGGCCATGCAACGGGAGTTGGCAAAATCCAAGATGGCAACAAAGCAGAGAATCGACAGCGAGGCCGACGATTTTCCTTGGCCACCCGGAGCCTGGGCGGAGGCGGAGAGGTATTATGCATCTGGGGAGTGGAAAAAGCAACCGCCGACACGCTACCCCATCATCCTGACCCCCGACGGCCCGGTTTCTTCGGCGGCAGAACTGCAGCGTCTCGCAGAACTCGAGTCGCTGCCCGAGACACTCGAGACAAGCCAGGTTGAGTGGGACGGAACCGAGCTCAGCAAGGTGACCATATGCTACCTGACCTATGCGGAGAAGGGCAAGTTAAAGGAATCGGTGACAGCCGCATAGTTCTGTTCCAGGAAGGCCCGAAATATGCCATGGTGGCGACAGCTCTGAAGAAGGAGGCTATGTCGGGAGAGAACGGAGATGAGAGGAACGCAAGCAAACAGTAGGGGTTCTGGCTCTGCGAGGAAGACAACTTGAGTCTGGGACCGGATGTTGGAGGGGTGGAACAGAAAGCGTGGGATTCACCAGGACCGTCGACAATCTCACTTGCTCCCAGAGTTCCAGCCAATGCTCGCTATGTCAACCCGAGCCTGAATGTTGTCAACCACCTTAGTCCTTAAGTAGTTCTTTTTTTTTCCGTCATTTTCTCCTTTTTTCTTGTGCTGACTGGACTGGGGGGACGAACTGGGAGGGTTAGAATGGGCAGAGAGGGATGCAGCTGTCGAGTGTGGATGCCAACTCGACGTTCTTCATTTCTGTGTCCTCCCGGGACAGAGATTCATGTCAGATCTGTACACTATATGACCATTAGCTTGTGTCGTGCTGTCCGCCCAGGAACCACATATCATCCTGTCTGTTCGAGAAACAACTTGAATGCACAAACGTTCTTGGTATATACCATCAGTGGCTTGGATTACTCAGGACCCCAAGCATGCAACAACTATGGACAGAGAAAGGGAGTCTCGTATGTACACCAACCGCCACGCCACCACTCCGCCGCCTCATCCGCGCCTCACCTCCCCTTTACAGGCACTGCGAGTACCAGTCGTTGAGATACTTGCACGTGAGCCCCGAGGCGCACGTCTTGCAGCCCGTGTAGTTGATGCCGTCGCACTGGGACCACTGCGAGGCGGTGCAGCCGCTGGGCTGAGTCGACGTGGCCGGAGCCGAGCTGGTCGTCGAGGTGCTCTGGGCCTTGGACGTGGTGGTCGTCGACGTGGTCGTGGTCGAGGTCGAGGTTTTGGTAGTAGACGTACTGAGGGTTGTCGATGAGACGGTCTTGGTCGTGCTGCTGGTGCTGCTGGGCACGACGCTGCTGCTGGAGCTGCCGCCAGGGGGCGAGCCTGTCGGGTCAGATTAGCCAACCCCGTCTTTGTATAAACCCGGTGTGCCAAGGCAGTTGAGGCTCACCAGGACCAGCGACCGAAGTGGTCAGGCTGCCGCTCTCAATGTAGACGCCGGACCAGTAATAGTCCTCATCGGTGTCCGGGTACCCCGAGCGCGGCAGCTCGAGCACGCCGACGTGCCAGTCGGCGCCGTTGCTGCTGGTGCTCGCGCCGACGGGGGCGACCTTCTGGGTCAGCGGGTCGCTGCCGGTCGAGTGCCAGAAGCCGACCGTGTTGGCGCTGAAGTCGATCTCGTAGGCGACGTTGTGCCACACGTTGGCCTCCCACTCGGTGCTCCACTGGGTGTTGCCGCTGACGCACCAGCGCAGCTTCGTGTCCGAGATGCCGGGGGCGCCCGACAGCCAGCCCGACTTGAGCTCGGTGAAGTGGCTCTCGAAGAAGGCGATCTGGTGCTCGCGGGTGGTGGCGGGGGCGTTGGTGTCCTTGCGCATCAGCGAGAAGTGGTAGTAGACCTTGCCCTGGTTGATGGCGGCCGTCGTCTGCGGGATCAGCTCGGTGCGGCGCATGTTCTGGCCGTTCCAGTAGGCCGTGTTGTCGAGCGTGATCTTGGCGCCCTGCACAGAGCCCGTGTCGGCCGGGTTCTTGTAGTCGGGCGACAGGTTGACGTAGGACGTGACGGGGGACGAGCCGTGGATGTAGTACTCTGGGCATGGTAAGCCATGACACTAGCCCGTGTTCGCATCTTCACATACGGTACGGGCCAACCTGGTTCCCCCACGACCAGTTGTTGAGATCGGTCGACGACGAGAGGTCGTTGAAGCGGCCATCCCAGAGGATGGTGCCCGCCGAAACGGACAGGGCGTTGGCGACAAGCGCGGACAGAAGCGAGGACTTCATGATGGACGTGGATGGCTCAACGGGAAGGCCCGGAAACCAAACCAGTGGAGGAAATCACTGCGGTTTTTATATTTGGGCCTTGCAAGGTCCTCAGTCCCACCGCCATCCTCCCTCCGTCCTCCCTTCTAGTGCTGCGGGACGTCGTCATCTCGGAGTGTCCTGGAGCGTTGCGAGCGCCGCGGTGTTGTTGCAAGGATGCGACACGGTAGACATGACCAGGAATTCAGGCGCGAAACACCGCAATTGCGGCCCGCTTTCGGTGGCGGTCCGGCGGGAGCAAGGCGTCCAGAGTTGCAGTTTTGCGGAACGACGTTGGAGAGCTGTCCCTTTTCGGTTGTTCTTGGTTTCAGCAAGGGTTCTTCTGTGGGGGCTGCCGTTCTCGTGCCGCCAATGAGACGGGCGGGCGCACAGACCACACGATCGCCATGAAAGCTTGAGTGGCTCGGCGGGAGCTTGTTTGATCCACAACTGGGGACGCGGAGGACTTCCCTTGATCCCGCCGAGCCCGCCCCAACGCAATCAGATATATTAATTTCGCGCATCATCTGGACTCAACTCTGAGCTGCGGCTAGCGAATAACCCTCAGGTTGACCCATTAACACCCGTACACTTCAGCAATTGCGATGTATAGAGCTGCTGAGAACGACTGTCTTTGAACCAACAACATCGGGAACCTGAGGTTCTGTGTATAGAGCCAACCAGGAGAGCCAGGCTGTCCATAACCTCAATGTGACGGTCTTTGACTTGCGCGAAAGTTGGCCCTATTTCCGAAAGGAACAGTACTCACTGGATCAAGACGACATGAGCTTGGGGAAATCTGATTGCCTTGAAGACAATCCCCATTCCAAAGTGTCCCAGCTGCTATCCCCAGTCCGAAGTTTCAAACCCCTGAATTCGAGTGAGGACAGGATATAGCTTGACACCAGCACCATTCATGCAATAGTATGCGCCGTTCTATGTGCTCTACTTCCACAGCAATGCCCCTCTGACACTTGCAGATATCCAACTAGATCGCTATCGAGCACAGGACTTCACCTAGTAGTGGGATCTGCCTCGTGCCAATCACCCACACCCCCACTCACCAGCTACATCATCCACCACCCCACCCCTACCACGACTTAACTTTGCGCATACTCCCCTCCTCACTCAGCGCGCGATGCATGTCAAACGCGTTCCACAGCAGGTGCGGCTCGTGGCCCATGCCCTTGCGCAGACACTCACTCTCGGCCTTGTCAAAGTAGGCCGTCAAGATCGGTCGGTACGCGTCGTGGGCGCACCGGTCGATGATGACGCGGGCCCTCTCGCGGGGGCTCAGGCCGCGGACGTCGGCGACTACCCAACAATGTCAGTCGTTTCATGCCTATTGGAGCATATCCAAGGTGTCTCGGGAGCACTTCGGGAGTTAGAACTGCGGCTTTGGGGACAAGACGACTTCCGTGACTCCCGAGACACCTCGAAAAGGGGAAGAAACAGCACGAATTTGACGTACGGCCGTTTTCGGTCACGACGATGTCCAGGTCGTGCTCCGTCTGGTCGACGTGGGTGCACATGGGAACGATGCAGCTGACGCCATGCGGGTCCGTCCGGCTCGGGCGCGTCGACGGCGTGTGCATGATGGAGTACTTGGCCGACCGCAGGAAATCGGCCGAGCCGCCCACTACCCAACAATGTCAGTCGTTTCATGCCTATTGTAGCATATTGGAGGTGTCTCGGGAGTATTTCGGGAGCAAAAACTGCCGGTTTGGGGACAAAGCGACTCCCGTGACTCCCGAGACACCTCGAAAAGGGGAAGAAACAGCACGAATTTAACGTACGCCCGTTGAGCATGCGGCTGCCCATGACGCACGTCGAGTTGGCGTGGGCGTAGATGTCGACCTCGACGGGCGTGTTCATGCCGATGACGCCCAGGCGGCGGATGATCTCAGGCGAGTTGGACACCTGCTGCGAGCGGAGGAGGAGCTTGTTGTGGTAGTGCTCCCAGTTGTTGTAGAAGCGCTTGAACCCGTCGGGCGAGAAGCGGACCGAGGTGGCGGTCGCGAAGTCGAGGCGGCCCGAGTCGAAGAGGTCGAGGAAGGTGTCCTGGATGACCTCGGTCCAGACCTTGAGGTTGCGGAAGTTGGACTTGTCCAGACCGCCGATGACGGCGTTGGCAATGTTGCCGATGCCCGACTGCAGCGGGAGCAAGTTGGCAGGCAGGCGGCCGTGCTTGACCTCGTGCTCAAAGAACTCGATCAGGTGCGACGCGATCTTCTGGGACGTCTCGTCGGCCGGGCTGTTGGGGAGGGTCTGGTCTTGGTAGTCAGACTCGAGGATGCCAACGACCTTCTCAGGGTCGATCGGGATCGAGTTGGTGCCGATGCGGTCCTCAACTTGGGTGATTAGGTATGGCTTTCGACGCGGGGGGAGGTCGGTCATGGTGATGTCGTGCAGGCCGTCGAAGTTGGGCAGCGCCGTGTTGACCTCGATGACAATCTGGCCGGTCAGCCAAGGGTCTTGACATTGCTGATTTTGTTTCTCCTATTCTGCCTACCTTGTCGGCGAGCTGGAGGAGTTCTGGCGTCGCGCCGACTGAGGCGCCAGGGACGATGCTGCCGTCCTCCTTGATCTCGGTCGCCTCCACGACCGCGACGTCGATCTTGTTGTTTGGCCTGTCCTTGGTGTAGAACCCCTATTTCCCGTTACTGAACTGCACACCAGGTGACCACGGTATCGAGTTGCCCTACGTATACCAAGTCCACGGGAAACATCGACAAGTGCTTGTCAAAGAACTTGATGCGACCCTCATTGATCCCCTTGGAGATGTCCTTGCCGACCTGGTGGGGAGACCGCCTCTCGATCATGTCCAGGGCAGCCCAGCGGTTTTCGGTCTCAGCACCAGAGGAGGCGCCGACGAACAAGGTGTACCGCAGCTTGCCTTGTAGGCTGTTCTTTTCGACGTGGTCTGCCAGGAAGGTGGGCATTCTCCTGTACACCGAGAAGTGAGTGGTCAGCCATAGCTCGCTAGATCATCACGCCTGGATGAAGCTTACTTGGGGTAACCAACCCCTGTGAAGCCGGACCAGCCGAGGTAGGCGCCATTGGGGAAGTGCTGCAAGAGATCCTCGGGATGGCACAGCTTCTTCAACATCGATGGGCGCTTGATGCGCGCCTTGAGCGCAGCCGACGCAATAGGCGAGGCCATGTTACTGATTACGGCGTTGAAGAGTTGGAGGGGACGAAGAGAGAAAAACCGAGGATGAGAGGAGGGAACGTAGGAAGGAGGGTCGGGGAAGGTACGGGGCACACCGGAATCCAAGCTGACGACCACCCAAGAAGAAGCAGAAATTTCGAGGACAAGCCTCCAACAACCTTTGCGGCGGCTGGGTCAGCTTAAATTGTTGACCGCGCCGGCTTGATCGCTGGCCATCCCCGGTTCGGGGCCACCGTCTCCAGTCAGGTCAGACGAAGGGGCCGACGAGGCAGGCGGGGAGGCCCCGCACAGCATCCACCACGATGCTTATTTAGATGTGCAAAATGCGGCCTGTTGGAAGCATATTTTAGGCCGTGAATTGTGCAGGCCTCATTAGGTGCCGCCGGAGTAAGAAAAACCCTCTCTTGAGTATGCTTTTTCATCTTTTTCTGTGTTTGGTGCCGAACAACTCGAACGTCACCAAACAAATTATACAAAAACCCTGTGATGTCATCCAGGGTTTCCTGCCACCGTCTGTCCAATGAGAGGCTCTCGCTGGCAAGCTGCGGGGCAAGTTCCCCAAAAACGGCAGGCGGTCAGGGCAGAATCAGAACTCCGTTCAGCCGCGCCGAGAATCTCAAGCTCGGCTATTGCTCTCGGAGCAGTGGAGCTCTCTTCATGCTGACCTCAAACGCGTCGCGCGAGGCATCAGCTACCACGGCTTGTGAGCTCAACCTGCGATCACCAGCTGTCTCAATATCTAGGTTTGCGACAGGATTGGCCAGAGCCGAAGGATTGCGAGACCAACACGGTAAAACTTCGTCTAACGAGCCATCAGCCACCTCCCGACGCGTCATGCTCAGGAGACAACGTGGCCTGGCAACTGGAATCGGCGTTGCGGGAGCGGTTGCACGGACGGCGCTTGCCGGGCAGCGCCGCAGACCGCAACTCGGACGACTTGGATACGGCTCCGGGTGGGCACGAGCATCTCTGTAGTTCGGCGAGCGGCAACGGGTCCGATCCCGGGGTGCTTACGGAGTACCTTTCAGGTTCTCGGATGCGACCCGGTCGTGTGGCCTTGGTCGCGTGCCTACGTGTCTCCATCATCCCCGGGCTCGGGTCCGGCCTTGGCATGCGATTGGGAGGCTCGGACCAAGGACCCACGAGCCAAGCGAAGCCGCACTTGCATCACCGTCACGGCAACCTGTTTGGTTTGCATCTGTGATAAGGTAATCATCATAGGTATGGTGATCAAACTTCTGTGCTACGTTCGCACCAGGCAAGGGCAATTCGGCGGGTTTGTCATTCATGTAGGGTTTTTGACTTTGGAGGCGACGAACAACTGAGGACCAGCCCTGGGAGGTCAATGAAGAAACCAGCATTAGACACCCAAACTCGGGAACCGACAACCTGGTTGAAGGACGGTAGACGCCAGAAGCGAAACGAGCATCGAAGGTGGCATCGGGTGAGCGGCAGCAGGCGGTGACATCAGCTAGGCAGTTGGCGGGTTGGTAGTCGGGACATGTGCCTTAGTGTCTGGGCGATGACTGGCCTCAGAAGTAACATCACCTCTACATTGAGAATGGCACTGTTAGCGTCCTCAATCGTGATGGTTTCATGCCTCAGTCGCCTCAGTCCGTGCTTAATACAGCTTGATCTGGCCGAGGGACCACTTATTGACGTGGGTTGTGACCTGTCGAGTCTCGATGGCGATGCTACAGATAAGCAGGCGGATACGGGGATTAGATATTGAACTTTCACCTGTTTCCTCCGGACCTTATGTCCTATCAATCCGTGGCCACAAACACGGACAGCCGTGTAACATGACATAGCAACCTAGCTACCCAGTAACTGGATGCTTGGTGTTTGAGACACCCGACGCGAGCGCAAACAGCGACGGAGACGGATGCTCGCGTTTCGGCTGATGACCGTTGTTCTCTGGTCGCGGCGGGCTTGAGAGTGATCTGATTGTGAGCCGCCGGCAGCTGCTATGAACAGCCTGCTGCAGTAGAATCACGAATGTCCCCATATTCCGAGCTGGAAGAGAGTTGCGATATCTCTGGTACCTTCAGCAAGGGAACATTGGAGTGGTGGTAGGTGCGCGTAGGAAACGTTACATGAGCGAGTCAAGGCCAAGACTTCCGGTCCCCGCTGGCCTTGGCATTTCCGATGGGTCATGTGGAGAGGATGGCTTGAGCTCCTGCCCACCTCCGTGAGCTCCTTCCCAAATTGAAAGACGTCGGCCGCTGTTGGCCAATCAACGCTGTCATACGACCCTGGGTCCAGTCCGGGGAAAGCAGTCAGGGAAGGGTCGGTGTCACCAATCAAGCAGGGTCCCAGGAATCGAATTCGGTCCGGTCCCATTCCCGATTGCTGCTCACTTATCTTTGACGAGCCCTATCGCAGGAGTCAAATGGAGCCAATTGACAGCAAAAATAGGCTGGAATTCGTTTTGGTTTCCCCCTGAGCCCCCCAACCCAGCACGCCAGAGGTGGCATTCCAGACATCGCCCGAACGAGATCGCTGACTCGCACTGCCTCTTCGTTTTCGGCGACAGTGGCATCTCACGCTCGATGCTCGCGTTCCCCGACTTCCACACCTTCCATGCTGCCACGCTAGCTTGAAGGTTAGAATTGGCATTGGCAATCGCTCAGCTGCGGCCCACAACCTAAGAGATACGGAACCAGCAACACATGCCATGGTCCCGGAAGCCGTTGCTACGTTTGCCGGACCCGCCACTTGACCACCCACACCAGTGTGCGCGTGCTGCAGCGTTGCATCCGTCGTGCACCGAGCCTTCGCCGTTCCTCAGGGTTTCCTGCCGCCAACCAATGCCTGAACAGAGATCTCTTGTCATAGGATCTGCCCCACTCCCAGGCCTGGCCAAGCTTTAACGTTCGCCGTGCCGACCACGAACCCTGCAGGAAGTCTTGGTCTCGTCTTATATCTGCCGTGGATCGCATTCCCGGTCGACTCCTTTCCTTCGTCTCACACGCGCTCCGAGTCCTCCCCACGTGCGACCCGGTCCAACGGTTTCCGACTCGCTGTGTTCACGCTTCCAAACAGCCCGCCGATCTCTTCTGAAGTTGCCGCGCTCGGCATCCCGAACCAACAATGGCCGACGAAAAACAGGCCCCCGCTTCGGAGGCGCCGGAGCTGGAATCGCACGCCGGCGGACCGGTCCAGCGACCGTCCGGATGGATGTACAAAGGGTTCAAGCTCGGGAGGAAGGAGGTCTGGTATGCGTCGCCCATCGTCCAGCTGCTCATGGTCGCCATGGTCTGCTTCATGTGTCCCGGCATGTACAACGCGCTTGGCGGTCTTGGCGGCGGTGGACAGGTGGACGCGACGGCCCAGAACGACGCCAGCACAGCACTGTACTCGACCTTTGCCGTGGTCGGCTTCTTCTCGGGCACGATCGCCAACATGCTCGGCGTCCGGGCGACACTGGCCTTCGGCGGCCTCGGCTACTGCATCTACACCGCCAGCTTCCTGTGCTACAACCACACGCAAAACCACGGCTTTGTCGTCTTCGCCGGCGCTTTCCTCGGTGTCTGCGCCGGCCTGCTGTGGACCGCGCAGGGCACCATCATGATGAGCTACCCCGAGGAGGACAAGAAAGGCCGGTACATTTCGTACTTCTGGATCATCTTCAACATGGGCGCCGTCATTGGCTCGCTGGTGCCCCTGGGGCAAAACGTCAACGCCACGGGCGCCACCAACGTCACGGACGGCACCTACGTCGGCTTTATGGTTCTCATGATCATCGGCGCCGTGCTTTCGCTCGCCCTCTGCAACGCCGACCGGGTCCGCCGCGAGGACGGCAGCAAGGTCATCCTGATGAAGAACCCGAGCTGGAAGACGGAAATCAAGGGCCTCTTCGAGACCATCACGTCGGCCCCTTGGGTCGTCCTGCTGTTCCCCATGTTCTTCGCCTCCAACGTCTTCTACACGTACCAGATGAACGACATGAACGGCGCCCACTTCAACACCCGCACCCGCACGCTCAACAACCTGCTCTACTGGGTCGCCCAGATCATCGCCGCCGTCATCTTTGGCTACGCCCTCGATTTCCCCGGCGTCCGCCGGTCCATCCGCGCCAAGGCTAGCTTTGTCGTGCTGTTTGTCTTGAGCTTCACCATCTGGGGCGGCGGCTATGCCTGGCAGAGGCAGCAGGTGTCTCGCGACATCGTCGAGGCCACTGACACGACCTACGAGCGCGTCGACTGGACCGATGGCGGCGAGCGCTTCATCGGCCCCTTGTTCCTGTACATGTTTTACGGCTTCTACGACGCCGCGTGGCAGACTTGCATCTACTGGTACGCTGGTCACACCCTGATACGTATTTACAGCCGACGGAAGCCAATACTAATACGAATGATTAGGTACATGGGCGCGCTCAGCAACTCGGGCCGCAAGGCGGCCAACCTCACGGGCTTCTACAAGGGCATCCAGTCGGCCGGCGCCGCTATCTTTTGGCGCCTAGACGGCCTGAAGACGCCCTATGATACCATGTTTGGTGCCACCGTACGTCCCCTCCTCCGCACCCAACTACAAAAACATGCTGCTTCGTCTGCGTAAAACTTGGAGTGACTGACTTGGGATCGCAGTGGGGTCTGGTCGCGGGTGCACTTGTCATTGCCGGCCCGGTCATCTTCTTCCGCATTCAGGACACTGTCTCGTTGGAGGAGGATCTGAAGTTTAGCGATGAGACGGCGGAGGATGTCAAGTCTTCGGCGGTGTTGGATAAGGATGTTGTTTGATAAACCTTTGGGTTGCTGCCTTACTGGGATCTGGTTCGTGGGATATAACGAGGGACTTGGGATCTGTTGTCATCGCAGGGATGTTGCACATGGCAAGCTAGGGAATCTGTAATGTATTGTTTGGGACGGTCGATGTCATGGATGATACCAAGGTATGTGTTTGGAGCAACATAATGCATCATGGATGACACTGGCCTGCTGCCTGCTGCTGTTTGCTGCGTCTGTCATGATGCGTACATGCTTTCTGGTGTGGAGCCAGGTTGATTTGCTCTCAGACTATTAGGACTCGATCATTTGTAGGTCACGTCTGCTCAACCCCCTTTTCTGCTTCATATTTAACAACAGGCCAGATATTTCTCTGTATGCTCAGGCAATGCCATTGAGGCGGTGCTAGCCAATGTCGTGCCACCACACATGCTCGAGAAGCTGCTTGTCCAAGCTGGCTAGCTTGCGGGGCTTGACCTGCATGACAGGTACCGTCGATGCCCAACGGGGTTGATTGCCGGCCGAGGCGGAGCTCCAAGCCTCCGGCATCTCTGGTTGAGCGTCAATCTGAGGTTGTTTAATTGGGGCACGGTGCGTTTTTGCCACTTCAGATGAGTGATCTGCCCTGCTGCAGACATTCGGCAAGGCTCTCTCGTCCAGACCTTGTGCTGCAACCAAGCAACCTGAAAGGCTATCATCCTGGACCAGACATGGGCGCTTGGAACACTCGTCGGTATATCTTCTCGTTACGCGACGACTCCTGATCACAACACCCAACATGAACCACAACCACTTAATCTGCACGACCGCCGAGCATCCACGATGGACCCGATCAGCCTGGCGCTCGCATGCATCACCGTCATCCAGGCTGTATGCTCGGCGGGCAAGAAGGTCAAGAAGCTTCTCGACGACTTTAGAAATGTGCCTCACCGAGTCAAGCAGCTGTCTCAGAGCCTCGCCGGCTGGGAGCTGCTGCTCAGCCAGGCGTCGGGCACCTTCAAGCGGCTTGACCTCGTGGACACGGACTTGAGAGCCAAACTGGAGTGCTACTTGTCGGAGATTGAGGGTCTCGTGAAAAAGGCCAACAAGCTCGTCGACCGACACGAGGACGCACAATATCTGAGGGAGAAGGAGTTCATCAGACTTGATGACGAGTTCGGGACTCAGGAGAGGAGACTCGGTTTGTGGATCCAGCTCACGAATATGTAAGAGTGGGATTGATCATGCTTTCGCCGTCTTCTCGTGCTGCCAGCCTGAGCTAATTCGTGGAGCAAACAGATATCGATCAAGTCATGCGCAGGGATCGACAACGTAGAGAGGAAAATCGGCGACGTGTTGACCAAACTGAATCAACTCAAGGGCATCTTCACGCAGCCGCGCTTTAACCAGTCCCTGAGTGATCTCGGCGCCCTCGCCGAGTCCGAGTTGCAAAAGAGCCGCATGTTGCCCACAGCACCTACATTGGCGGATGCCGAGACGGGAAAGACGCCGATACTACTACCGCCCAAGGGAACGAGCTCGACAGCCAAGGCCCAGTACGTCGACAGCAGTGCGCAAGCCGGGACGTCTAGGGCCAACTATGTGGACAACAGCACGCAGACCGAACCGGCGGCGTGTCTGTCTAGGCTCAACAGTGAGGATCAACTCACCTCGCGGTCACACTTATTCAAGGACACTGATCTCGAATCTCCCAATCCCGCTGGCTTCCCCTTATGGGTGAACAAAGTTCCCAACCCGGCCGACGGCTCCTCGGTGTCCTTGCATAAGGCTGGGCTGGGGACTTGTGATTCTTCCTTCTCCAACCGCAGATGGGATGATGAGACTCTAAAATCTCGCTCGAAATTGCTAAAACAACGTCTCGAGTACCTTGCCTTGCAATTGGAGGCATCCAAGATGCACTGGCAACAGCGGAGGGAACGGGAGCGGTCACAAGATTCCAGACCCTTGAGTCCAACAACACCAACAACTTAAACAACAGCTGGCGCTGGATCGTCTTTCTTAGTTTTTCCCATCTTGTTGTCTCTAACTTACATGTATGCTACTAGTATCACGCACACCCGTTTCAACTCATCTGCTTCCGTCAAGCGCAGGGCTTTGCTCAATCGTCCTCATGCAGTGACACAACTTGAACGCATGTAATTGCGGGAATTGGAAATTACTCCAGGCCGAGTTCCTCTTGTCCGTGTACCTATCTCTCTTTCAGTTGGCAGAATGAACTAGTAGATACTGCGAGGCTCTACCACCATATTTCGCGGATCACTCGGGCCACCTGTGCCTATTTGGACGACGGCCCGGGGGGCTTCAATCTTTGAGGAAGCAAAAAGGCCCATGAATGAAAGGGAAATGCCTAACCGCAGAGAACTGTGCTCCATGTCCCTGGCGCTCCGACAACTTCCACGTCAAGTGACAGAAGCCCCAGCGGATACCCGCAGCACCCTGTTTTTGATATCGGACGGCATAGATGGAATATGTAAGTATACTGTGATCAATCCTTTCCCATTGTCACGTCGCACAGTACCATCCACGGGGTCCATGGTTGAGATCACGAGTGCCTTGCCAGTTCGACTGACCCCTGAATACCGGTCTTGATCCCCGTGTCTTAAGGTGGTCGTTGAAGTGACTACCTACCTAGATACACCTGACAATCGCCGTGGACGTAGGTAACGTTTCCCTTCTCTGATTCCTGTGGCAGCTCTGCCTCCGTACAGCCTAAGGTACCTGACCTAGGTACATGTCGGCACCCTTCGTTGCAAACCCTCCCATTGAAGAACAGACCCTTCGGCTGTGGGAAACGTCACATCTCTCCAGTTTGAACCAGCGGACGGAAACAACAAAAATAATCAGCCCACGTCGAAGCTGCTGTTGCTCTGTCCAGATCTTGGAGGATTCATACTCGTGGATAGGCCGGATGGTGTAAAAGCAGTTTCGGGAGTTGATGATGCCGTCACTCCCATGATGAGGCCCCAAACGCAGGCTAAGGTGAGCTCCGGAACCTTTCTGATCTCATGTCATACTCGGAAAACTGCATGGTCAGGAAGGTAAGGACGTATTCCCCTGATCCGGAGTGGACAGATGAAAGAAACACCCCCCTGAGCCAAGCCAGGTCGGTTAAACTTGGTACTACCTTACCAAGAACGCGGTCGGGCGCTCAGACCCAAGCTGCATGGCGTACCATGGTTTCGATGTTGTCTGGAGGCGTACTTAATACTCTTTATATAAGGCAAGGTACCCCGCAGTACCCAGTCCATCGACACGTCTTAGCAACTCAGCTCAGTCAGCTGTATCGGAGTTTGGGAAAAGATGACGACACCATAGCGCAACTTCGAGACACCCACATCTTCATCTCTTCAAGCTGTCCCGCATACGTCGAACAGCTGGAGCCCTCCTTCAGCTCCATAAGGTAGAGTCAAACCCCTGACTTTCCGAGCTGGTTCAGGAAGCAGTAGGACTCCGATCCATAGAACCGGAATCTGATCCGAGTCATTGATCGGCTAGCTGCATGCGGCACCAAAATCACTTGATTCAAGTTTAGGTTGGCACTGGGAGAGTCGCATTGGATATGCTCATCCACACTGTGATTGTGCCCTGCAGTCCCGCCTGCAGATCAATGGGCACTGGGTGTAGTGATCCGTCGTGCCCTCGATGGAGCCCTCTGAAAGGTAGTCTGATTCAACTTATTCATCTTTATTCACGCATCATCAATCAACGCAAACATCGAGTTGGCCCATGACCGAAACTCGGATCGCGTTGCAGCCGGGCAGCTGGAGGGGCCCGGGGCCTCGTGAGTCATGGCGCCCCGAGACGGGCTCTGTCTGATCGCCTTGCAGCACCTATCGAACTTGAGCCCGTGTTTCGTTTCAACTGCATTGTCCCTGGCAATATAATTAGAGTGATAAACCTCCCTTCGGACACGTGACTTTACCCTCTGGTCCTTACCAAGGACTCAAGGTACCCAGACACCTGGTCGTCCAGGATGGGTGCAATAATACCGGAGCCGGGTCTCCCGTTCGTCAGATGTTGGTCAACCGGCCGGCCAACCTGAATGCAACGGGTCAGCTAAGAGATACGACACAAGTTGCTCAAGCCGAGAACACGATTTACAATGCCTAGAGAATGATTTGGGAATGGCCGCATGAAGCTGCAATGCTCGGCAGGTCTGTCAACGCGGCCGCAGTCCCGCACAGCAAATGGACTCGGAGATTTGCCGCAGGGACAGAGGCAATGGCGAGCTGCTCAAGTTTGCGCGGTGTATCCGACAGTAAAGTACCTTGAGTAGTTCCCATATATGCCACGTCCACGTGGTAATCCCCTTGCATGTGTTGGTTCGATTTCGAAACCGTCCAACGTTGATCTGTGTTTTAATTAATAACCACTCCGTCGGGATAGATCTCTCCGCTCCGTTCGCGTGAAGAAGTCGAATGTCCCAACCTGGGACGGTATCTCACCTCATCACGGAACAGTTAGGACATTGTGATGCACGCCGCATCTACCACAGCGACAGTCACCCGTCCAGGAAGCCATACATGGTGAACAACGTCCCAAGAGAGCCAGGGCAGCGCGGCGGCAGTGAGGGGCATCGACAGACGCTGAACAAACTGTGTATGGCCGGAAGAGAGGGGCCCCGAATCGTTTCGGCAAGTGATAAACATGTTCAGTCCCCATTCCTTGTGGGCCATGGTAGGTATCCACACAACAAGCCCCGAGATCGCGGCGACGTTGATGATAGACGTTGACATTCCCAGGGTGCATGCCGGCTGGACGGCACTGGGGCGGCCTGGCGGGCGGGATTGCCCTTCATCATCAAGGTTAACTACCGGTAGTTGATCATTAGCCCCTCACAACTTAAGCCATCGCAGTGCCGGCGCTCGGCGGAGCGGAGATGTTGCCCGAACAGGGCCTGGGGCCGAGAGCCGGGGAGAAGGGCATCGCGGCCGCGGTTTGCCTGCCCATCGACAACCTACATAGAGGGGCAGCAATTGAATGCCCGCAACTTCCACATCCACCAGGCGACAGCATCTGCGTGCAGCTCTACCAGCACTGGACGGTAGGCAGACCGATGTTTGGGCTTCGTCTCGTTGGACACTGCAGGATTGTTGAGGTGATAGGACGTCAGCTTCGCATCACGTTCCGTCTCCATCCATCGTAGTGCATCGACATGCGCCACAGTGATTTTCCATGAGATCGTGGAGACGCACCTTATCATTGGTGGTGAAGGCGGGTTGACGCCTCGTTAGCGGCGCCGATCTTCTGGGTCCATCGGCAGGACAGGCCGTGATCCTGTGGCATGTGCAGGAGAGACAATTGAGGTCGTCACGTTATCCGTGTTGCAAAATGTAAAAATCTCCGAAATCTCGAATCAGATTGACAAGAAAGGCAGCTGATGAGCGCCCCGTCCAGCTAGGTGAGAGGTGGCTTCACAGCCGGCTTCGCCGCCACCGAGCAGTGGTAGAAGCTCGTCCACAGCAGCGTCCCACGTGCGCGGTGCGGCCGAGGGAGGACCCTGAATGCGTTTCTCAACACCGCAACTTGCTCCATTTGCCTCGGTGTCGTGCTGATCGTCGGCCCTGCCGCCATACTCATGAAGGCAAGTGATCGGCGCTTTTGAGGTGTTGTTTTCGGGGTTGAGGAAGGTGAGATGAGTTTTTCTAAGAAAACAATCTGGCAGTCTCTTGCCAGAACGCGACGAAACAACGGCCAATAATGGAAAGCTGGGGCTAGTGAGCCCGCAAGAGCTGCCTTTCAGGGGTAAGATCCTGGAGAAAACCTCTCTGCCCGGCTCTCCACAACTCGCGAGCCAAGTGCTTGGTAAACCTCGGTTTCGTCTTTGGTGATGTGTTCTCTGCGACACGTGCTCAGAAGCCCGTTGAGGATCCATTTAACGTTTGTCAAACCATTGCACGAATGGCCCCGAAAGCGCTGAGCCGCGAGAAGCTCATCGTCAATCCCGGAAGAAGAAAATCGCTGATTGGGTGCTTCGCTGGTGTGCCATCAACAAAAGTGCAATGTCCTCCTTGATGGTCGCCGAGCCTGTGACACAACAGCTCATCACTCAATAATACGCAGTGAGATGCCGAATGGACTGTCAAGTCACAGCGGTTCGGCAAGCCAGTGGCATTGCCTCGCGGGGAAGGTGTCCTTCGACAATCGATCTCCTGTGACAGAAGGAAGACCTACTGGTTGGTTGCATTTCCTTCTCGTCTCGCGGTAGCACGGAAACGCGATATCGATCCCGACCTGATTGGTGTTGATGGGAAATAGGTAGCTGCGGCCGTGTGATGACAAGGACCCTTGAAGAACTTGGCGAGTCCTGGAAGACACTGCACGAAACGATGTGCCTTTGGAGAGGCGCAAGTATGTCCAGATTCCTATCAACTGGAAATATGTTTTCTGGACTTGCAAAGTGATGAGGCAAACCGTCAAGGTGCATCCATCGATCATTGTTTGGTAATCCGCAAGCGCGTATGGTTTGTCCGAGTCTGGGCCGTGGGCCGTGGGCACTGGGCTCGGCGCGCCCACGAGCCCATTGTGCAAGCAGGCTTGGAACCCCACCTCGCCGCCATCGGAAAGCGCAACTAGTGCGTGGGGGCCAGGATGCTCGGCAACTCTCAGAGCGTTGAAAGCTTGTGGAGCAAAGAGACCAGTGTGCTGATGGCAATCGGGTTCTTTTTCTTCTATCAATTGCTGAGACTTGGCCAAAAAGTTGAAGTCACGGTACAAATTGGGATCCAATGTTGCCTTTCACATATTTTGCCGCCGCCTCGCACACAAGGTTCTGCAATCTTCAAGCCGCATCTCGGCCAAGTTCCCCCACGACGCGTTACGATCCTCCAGTACTACGGTAGATGAGTCGCTGTAGCCTGAGAAAGATGGATGGACGGACTGGCTGATGCGCTCTCCCAGGTATCCGTACGAAGTATCACTGTGTAAAACCTCTTACCGTGATTCCGGTACCTTTGGGACGAGGCCCGACGATCGGGAAGTGGAGCGTTCGATTCCAATTCCTCGGGGTGGTCCCTTGCCGGCCAAGCGGCGCAACCTGGACTTTATCGCCTCGGAACCCTTCCGCAGAAGCTGTGGGGTTGCCGGGAACAGTGGAAGTGGCTCGCACGACGTCCCGCACTGATGAGAATGCAGGTCAGATCGCGACGTGTCGTTCTCGACCCCCTCCCCAACAGCAGCAGGCCCAAAATTGGGTTTCCGGAGATTTGTTTGCTTCTTCAACGCGTCTTCGACCCTGGTGCCACGGCTACGGGATCCAAGGATTTCCTCGTTCTCCTCCTCGTATCAATCGCGGCGGTTTTCCCCAGATCTGGCACTGAAACGGATGCTCACAATGTCGGCGGATGGTGGTTCTGAGCGCGATACCACGTTGGCCGGCTCGAACCCAAAACATTACCAGTTGCCCTCGATGATGAGGGGACGGGCTGCCAAGCTGCTGGAGCTGCAGAGTCGATTCGCTTGTGGTCGGGATCTTATCTTGACCTTGGGCCTGGGACCTGCAGCGTGGGGTAGTGAAAAAACCGCGAGCGTCCTGCGAGGACCCGGACTCGACAACGACCGACCCATGGTAACCAACCTCTTCGACTGCGGATATCTTCCCCGGTGCCAAGACGGCAAGCCGTTGCTTGGGTGCTGACGGTTGCCACCATCCCTCCCGTTAGGGAGGGCCGGCTAGCCCAACCCCGGACACGAAGGATGTGATAACTATGCAAGAGAGCCCTTTGCTGCACACTCGGCGAGCACACTCAGCTCTGATCTTGCAGGCCGGTTTCGCAAGTGCGAATCCATGCAGTGATGGCACCACGCTCTCTACTTTGGTATTGTTGGCCGAAGTACGGATACAGTAGTTATGGGCGACGAGCTCGCGGTTCACCGGTCCCGTCGCAACCACCAAACCCGAGGCTTGAAGCATCCTCTCCACCGCTTCATCGGCGCGGGGAGACGGCTGAACGAAGTACCTACTATGACGCCGCTCTCGGCTGGCGCGCGATACTGTAGGAACTGTGAGAAAGGGTCGGGCCCAACTAATTAAATAAGGTCGCCGCGCAAAGCGCCTGACTGCCGGCAGCTGCGGGCGTGCATGACCATGCAGAGAGGGTCAACAGCATTACGGGGTAGAAAGCATTGGATACTGTGGACACAGCGAGGGTACAAGTGATTGATGACTTGGTTGACAAGACGCCAATTTGATGCGACTGTGAGCACAGTATGTCGACCAGAAGGGAAAGAGTTGGTTGCTCGTCTGGTATCGTTGATGTATGCCGCCCCAGCACCGGGAGACCCGAGCTGCGGAGGCCGGTGATGGTCGAAGGTTCAAGATGGAGGCTACGCCGCAAAGCGATCCAAGTCCAATCGCAAGACGGGCATCGAATGGAGCAACGGCGATCACTTGGTGGGTATTCGTATGCAGAAGCTGACGATGGAGACACACTGTCACAGTGTCGCGACTCTCCAGCCGCGAATCCGATTCTTCGAGGTTCCAGCTCGTTGCTCTGTCACCGCACGCCACCGGCGCCGATAAAGCACAACAAGCGGAGCTTTCGGAGACCGCAGCAGGGGGCGGAGGGTCTCGACCCCACTGGTCAGCCAAGGGTTTGTGACCGGGATCGTTCAGCAACGCGAGCCCGTGCCTGAGCTCTGGTTGGCCTGGCTTTGGGCTTGCCGGGGCTCCGTCTTGGCCTCACATCTACCGCTACCGTAACGGGCAACTGACGAAAAAAATATTGCAGCGGGGGGACCTTGTCATGCAGGAGCGGTGGAGACTTTTCGTCGTCAGGGGTGCAATTGCAGAACTGAATGGGAACGAAGCAACACAATTGCAGCAGCCCAGACGCACTTTCTTTGGACCCTACCCTTGAGATCTTTCCCAGGCTCTGGTTCCTTCCTCCCACCCATCGCTCTCTTCTCCTGTTGCTGACAACACGACTAAACACCAAAAGTCGTCGTCAATTCCATTCGCTTTGACAAGCCAGAGTGCAGAGCACCATCAATTTTGCTCAATCTTCACCATTCCGCCTAGACCAACTTCGTCGTCCGAGCCCTGACGCACCGGAATCTGCACTGGCCTCAGATACCACCGCCCACATCTCACGGGTTCGTCTTGCAGAGCAGCTCAACGGCAGCTCCTCGACGTCTACTTTTTTCCACCTTAGCCTGCCAGCAGGCGTGCTGCCACAACCTTGATTTCCACTCCCTCGGCGATTGAGTCGTCCGAGACACCGCCCTCAACGCCGGGTCGTCTGCTCCCTTCGATCATCCTCACGTCGTCTAGTCACAAGAACTTGCAAAAGACGAATCTCTCTACGCACAGAATACGCACCAAATACCCAGCTCAAAGCTTTTGGAGCCGGCAAGGTATGAGAACATCTCCTTGCTTGTTGCAGTTTGCGTTCTCTCGTCTTCGCCGTTGGTTTGATCGCTCTCGTCGCGAAACTCGTGGACACCCCTCCCTGGTATGCAGGTTGTATGTATCAAGGCACCTACCCTGTCTGCGGCATTCCTCCCACCGCGCCCCCTCCGCAAAAGACCATCCCTACATTCTTCACATACCCATCTCCCCAACCCTCAAAACAGCCCCCGCCTGGAGTGACGTGACCCGCATGGACTTGTCTGACGAAGGCTTATGTCACAGTCTCGACCGCGTCGAAGACTTTCGATTGTAAACCGCATATCACCACAACGCTGCTGATACCCGAACCTGAAGCCAACCTCCGCTTCTTTTCCCGGAATAAGGGACCCCACCACGATTCAACGAGTCCACTTCGAGTCGCAGCAGCAAACTGCTGGGTCGCTGACCCGAGTTCACGCCTAACCTGGTCACCTATGTTGGGGGAACCGGACACTTGCCGGTGATAGCAATGCTGAAGCAGCAGCGCACGGGAACCAGCCTACAGGTGGCTCCGTTGGCGATACAGAAGACGAGGCGTGGGACCTACGGATATCTGGCACCTTTGGACACGTCGGAGTCGACT
Source organism: Parathielavia hyrcaniae (assembly GCA_033575675.1). Lineage (NCBI taxonomy): Eukaryota > Fungi > Ascomycota > Sordariomycetes > Sordariales > Chaetomiaceae > Parathielavia > Parathielavia hyrcaniae. The sequence continues at coordinate 294,581 of MU863631.1, forward strand.
ACCCGCTGCTCCGACGCGCCGATGACACCGCCCGCGACACCCAATGGCTCCCAGGAGCATTACGGGGGCCCCGTCAGCGGCCCTGTTTTCCACAGCTTCCTGCGGGCATTTTACCCCTTCCAACCCGACTACGTGACCAACGACTCGACAGTCACATTGCCGCTGGACGAAGGAGATGTCGTCCTGGTGCACTCCATTCACACCAATGGCTGGGCAGACGGCACCCTGCTCGCAGATGGAGCGAGAGGATGGTTGCCGACCAACTACTGCGAACCCTACGCCCCGGAGGAGATGACGCACCTGCTCAGGGCGCTGCTCAACTTCTGGGACTTGATGCGCAGCACCTCAGTGAGCAATAGCGAGATATTCGGCAACCAGGAATTCACCAAGGGCATCATTGCCGGCGCTCGCTACCTATTGGTAGGTTACCCCGTCACAAAGGAGCCAACCAGAAGCCGAGTAATCTAACCAGTCACACAGGAACAAACACAGTGCCTGTCAAGGGAAGCACCCTTGCTTTTGAGGCACGAGGGGCTTCGGCGGTGTCGGAAGTCCTTGTTATCCGAGGTGACGGCGCTGGTCAAGGCAGCTAAACGGCTACAGGACGCGCAGAGGGTCATTGGGATCGAGGACATCAATGATATTGTGGACGACATGATCTTGAAAGCCTTGAAAATCATCACCAAGGGCGTTCGGTTCTTGGATATCTGGGAAGACGACCGGGCATCGCGGGTACCGGCAGTCGCTGTGATGACACCACTGCCGGACGAAGACCTCGTGTCACTGATGCCGCCAGCCGACTCGGCTACCCTGGATACTGGGGCGGATCACGCCGCCACTGCAAAGTCCCATGCTGGCAACATCGGCAACCATCCCGAGGCGCAGCCATCAAATGAACCTGGGCCGGCACCGGAGCTGGCTGCGTGCAGCGCCCGTTTGTCGTCCAACGCAACGGTGCGCCGATCCTCCCAGTACAGCATGGTACAAACGAACCGACTGTCATCCACGGTTTCGCATCGTGTCAGCCTCGCCGGTTTGCCCTCGTGCTCGCGGACAGAGAATCTGGTCTCGGAGCGTCTCAACAAATCCCACGACCTCTTCCTCTCGCATCTGGGATTCTTCATCGGACGACTCCAACTGCATTCTCAGTCTCGGACCAGCCTAGCAATTGCGGTCAGGCAGTCGGCGACGTCGGGCGGAGAGCTGCTCGCAGTGGTGCAAGTTGTCTGCGCGCGCACTTCGATGGTAAGCATCGATGCGCTTGAGCATTCCCGTGCCGCCATGTACAACCGCATTCAAGACCTGGTACACACGGCGCGTGGCGTCCTCGCAAGCTCGGATCCTGATATGGAGGACGACGTGATCGTGACGCACGATAACGGTCGCTTGTCGGGGGCGGCGACGGATTGCGTGAAGGCTACGGGGGATTGCGTAGCAAAAACGAGATCGGTTATCAAGCACATCGGCGACTTCGAGTTCGAATTCGACGACGGCACCCTCGGTATCGATTTCGGCTTGTCCGACCTGGCTGCCGTTCAAGATCAAAGCGTCAATTCTGGTGCCGAGCTGGGAAGCATTGCCGAGTCGAACTTGTCCGAAACGCCAACCGCCTCTACCGCGAACTCCGTGGTCAGTCTCACGTCCACACGCGACCGGGCCGTCTCGATTGACAAACCGCTCCCGGACGTTCCTCAAGTCACTTCCCCTGTCTCAGAGGAGCCGACGTCGCACCCGTCGGTGCCGGCATCGAATTCACAACCGTTCCCACTGGACAGCCGCGCCTCCTCCGTCTCTTCCCTCCGCCCGGACCTACCTCCGCTTCCGAAAATCTCGACCACACCGTTCCCAGTCGAAAATTACAGCCCCACGGAGCATTCTGCCAACCAAGAGCACGGCTTCCACCCTTTCCCGACCGCTTCGAGTGCTGGGTCTGCCAGCACGTACCTCAGCCGCGGCTCCGAGTCGAGCCTCCTCTCACAGAGTTCGACTCGAGCGACGACCCCGGACAACGCCCCAGCACCCAAAACTCAGCCATCGTTGTCAAACCTGAGCGTGACAGACAGCCTGGCACCGACGGAGGATGATGAGGCCGAGTCAAGGCTTCTGGCCAAGACCTTTGCCCACGAATTGATCTTTAACAAGGAAGGCCAAGTCACCGGGGGCTCGCTGCCCGCTTTGGTCGAGCGCCTCACAACCCACGAGTCGACCCCAGATGCCGTGTTTGTGTCGACCTTTTACCTTACCTTTCGGCTCTTCTGCAGCCCGGTCACACTCACCGAGGCCCTGATCGAACGGTTTGACTATGTTGAGGAATCTCAGCACATTGCCGGTCTCGTGCGGCTCAGAACATACAACGTCTTCAAGGGCTGGCTCGAGTCGCACTGGCGAGCCGAGACGGACAACGAGGCACTTCCTTTGATCAGGCAGTTTGCCGAGCACAAGGTGGCTGCCGCGATCCCGTCAGCCGCTTCCCGATTCCTGACACTCGTCGAGAAGGTGTCTGCAGTCGATGGAACTCTGGTGCCACGTCTTGTCTCATCCGTGGGCAAGACCAACACCGCCGTCTCGCAATACATCCCACCCGACACCCCGCTTCCCGTTCCCACCATTACCAGGAGCCAGTTGAACGCACTGAGCAACTGGAAGATGGGAGGCAGCTCCCCGTCCATCCTCGACTTTGATCCACTCGAGCTCGCGCGCCAGCTGACCATGAGGCAAATGACGCTCTTCTGCTCGGTTTCCCCGCAGGAACTCCTGGGCGAGAAGTGGACGAAGCAGGGCGGCGCCAACACGCCTTCTGTAAAGGCAATGTCTTCCTTCACTACCGGGTTGACGAATCTTGTCGTCGACAGCATTCTGCAATATGACGAGGTCAAGAAGCGAGCGCATGTCATCAAGCAGTGGATCAAGGTCGCCACCCACTGCTCCCAACTCCACAACTACGACGCTGTCACGGCAATCACCTGCGGGCTCAACGACACGAGCGTCAAACGCCTGAAGATGACGTGGGAGGCTGTGCCAGTCAAGCGCAAGGATAACCTCAAGTCGTTGCAGGCCAGTGTCGAGTTCAACCAAAACTTCAAGGTCCTGCGAGCGCGGCTTCACGATCAAGTGCCGCCCTGCCTGCCCTTCCTCGGCATGTTTCTGACCGACCTCACGTTCGTCAACGCCGGCAACCCCGATACACGAACGACAGACACCGGCATGACGGTTATCAACTTTGACAAACACACACGGACTGCAAAGATTATTGGCGACCTCCAGCGCTTCCAGATCCCTTACCGGCTTGCCGAGGTGCCGGAGCTCCAGGAGTGGCTGATCAAGCAAATCGACATTGTCCGCGAGAAAGAGAGCGTGGGCGCCAACGCCCAGGCAACAAACTACCGGAAGAGTCTTCTGCTCGAGCCCCGGGAAATGCAGCAACTGCGGACGCCCATCGAACCGCCCCCGGAAAAGACGAGCAGCAGCATGTTCAGCTGGATGAGAAGCAACAGCGTGTCCGCCTAGCTCGGATGCCTGCGGATCCATCCCGGCGCCCTCCCTGACCGATACCGCATTCGCTCAATCACAGCGGCTATCACACGCACTCCTCATCATCTTTATATCAACATTTCTTAGCTTCTTGTGATACCCATATTTCTTTTCAGTATTTCAGCATCTTCACCCTCCATCCGAACCAGCCGGCAACTTGTGCGGGGATGGTGTTCCCCAACCGCCACCATTTTCCCGGCCGGGCACAACCGCTCGCCGTTCAACCTGGGAATGACTCCAATCCCGATGTCCGCTTCCTCAGTCTCAGACATCAGTTTGAGGGACACTTGTACCACCATTCCCAACAAAAGCACAGAAGACAGGACCATACAGAAAAAAGACACTCAGATGCCTGAAGGCTCGCGCCACGCACCGACACGCCACCACATTTCTGCATCAATACAACATCGTCACGCTCAATCGCTGCTATGGCTCTCTGCCTCTAGCTCGCAAGATCTAGACGACGCGGCTTTCCTACCAATCTAATTTTTTCTTTTATTGTCTATTCTTCAGGATCCTGTGGAGTGTGTGCTTGGAGTGCGTATGGTTCAGGGCCTGTGGCAACACAAATGGCGGGGCGAATCTGGAGTTTCGACAGGTCCTCTTTGGGTATTTTGTGACTGGGCTTGGGCTTTGTCCTCTGATGGTTACTTGATGAGGGGGATGTACATGTTTAAGTTATGCTTGCTTATTTGTGTATGTCTTGTGTCGGGGATGTACTTCCTTTCTCAAGGGAGGTGGGAAAAGGGGAAGGGATCCTGGCGTATATAGGTGTCTTTGGATGATAGATGAGTCGATGGATTTTTTGGATGTCGGTAGCATAGCGCGGTTTGGCTTGGGGAACTCTTAGTCTTGGGGATAGTCTTAATGCAGTGATGCATTTCTTTAATGTTTTGGTGGGTTTTGTGAGCAGGTGTCGTTGTCGTTTTGGTGGTGATAGTGATGCCAGCCTGCCGAGTGGTGACGGACACTCGTCGGGGCTCCGAAACCCCCGATCCGACCAGCCGCCAAGGATGCCGGAGGTCTGAGGAAAGGGCTTCATGGTTCAACCGCCATAGCAAACTCCAACCCCGTAACCAATTTCTCCCACGACACAAACGATGCCCCGCAGTGACGAGGCCCAAGCCTTCTTCCATGCAGTCTACAGCGCCGTGCAAGAGATACCACCCGGCAAAGTGACAAGCTACGGGCACATCGCCAAGCTCATTGGCACTCGTACGTGGTACCTAACCCAGCTCGCTATACCTTACTTATTACTTTTACTCCTCACCCTTCAAAATTCTCCTCCCATCCGAGGTTTCCAGGTTCCTCTGTGGGACGACATGACATGACATGACATGACATGGCTGACCGAACACCAAAAACAAACCTCCAGCCCAGCGCCCCCGCCAAGTAGGTGTCTGCCTCAAACACCTGCCCGCCGCCGACCCGTCGGCACGGTTCCACCACGACAATGTCCCCTGGCAGCGGGTCATCAACGCCAAGGGGGTGATATCCCCTCGGTAAGCAATTGTTTGTTGCAAAATCATGTCCTCCTTGACCATTCCCTCGCAGAGAGTTATGGAGAACATTCAATGGCGTGAGGGGTAAAGGGGGTCGTTAACAGCAGAAACATTCAGATCTCAGCCATCAGGAGCTCGAAACCAGGCGGCTGCGCTACAGGCCGAGGGCGTGACGGTCACGAGTGGGGCCTTAGGAGAGCTCATGGTTGACTTTGGCGAGTTTGGTTGGTTTCCGCGAGTCTTGCCTTCGGAAGAGGGAGGGGGGGTTGGGCTTTCCGAGGGGGAGGAGGACGATGAGGACGAACTGGGATGATGGAATATGGGAATCGATGGGGGGTCAGCGAAGAGATCTCGGTTGAGAGGTCACTGGTCTAAGGGCATGGATCGGCATCAAACAGGGCCGGGGTTGAGGTTGGCATGAGTTGCATTCTCAATGGTACGGCGACCTATCTATGGGCAATGAAGCCGCCATATCCTCCATCAGGCCCTCTAACCGGAGACGACACTGTTAGGCCGAGGAACTCAGGTTCCCCGGGTGCCTAGGTATATTGCTCGGAGCGGCCCTTGACAGAGCAGGGTATCTGGTGACCTAAGCTAGGGCTTCCAACTGTTAGCGCCTGTTGGTTCAGATGCACGCAAAACAGAGTAGAGAAGGATGCTTTCTCAGATAGCGGTTGGACAAGTGTTTCCACATAGTGTTTCGGTACAGGTCTGTGAACTTTGTTTCCCTCATCATAAAAGCAGGGCAGGAGGTGGTGGAAAAGGGAAACAGACATACCAGGCTGTGCCGCATCCATCTGCCCCGGCGTAAGCAGATGGATGCAGGGTGGCTTCCACCTCCTCCAAGCCTCGGCCAACCTTGGCTTTCTTGGCCGCCGGACCAAAGAACGAGTCCACTGTCCTCTGCCGCTTGTCAAACTGGGCGCTGCCGATACCACCCCGGGTCTTCTTCAAGCCCTCAAGGTGCTTCAGCACATTGGCGGCAACCACAGACAAAGTGATTCTCGGTTGTTGCGCCAGCGACGTAGGGGATGGCGCCGGCACAGGTGTCCTTTCACCAGACACCTCACCTAGGCCACCCGCTGTCGCTGGCGTGCCGGGACTGTCGACCCGCACAACAAGCTCGACATACCCCGTGTTGCTCCAGCCCACAAGCCTGGGGCTCCCCGGTTGCGTCAGTGCCGCAGGACCAAAGTCGGCCAGCAGAACCCGCAGAAGCGACTCAAGAATCAGCCCGTGAGCAACTACCACCACACACCCGCCGGCAGCGACCCGCTTCGCAGTGAACAGCGGGACGAGCCATTCCCGTAGGAATCGCTCGGCCCGCAGTCGCATCTGATCCCGCGACTCGGCATCCGCGCCAACGACGCCCGGGCTAAACTTTTTGCCCTCGGCCGAGCCGAAATCCCGCTCTCTCAGCTCGCGGAGCTTGACCACCTTGAGCGGCGCCGCATCTCCGTCCACAACATCTTCGCCAGTAACTGTCTTGCCAGTGACGGTGACGGTAGGCTGAGGCTGGGCGTCCACCACAGCCTGTGCCGTCTCAACCGCCCTTTTCAGATCCGACGAGAAGACATGCGTGACCGGGCCGATGGTAGCAGATCGCGCGGCGAGGTGTGCGGCAAGGCGATGTGCTTGCAACACGCCGTGGGCGGTGAGGGGAGAGTCACGGGATCCTGCGCTGGCGATGGTCAGTTTAGTTCACGGTGCTTTGATGCTTTGAGTGGGTGAATGGGAGAATCGTACTAGATTCCTGAAACGTTGTCAACTGTTTCGCCGTGGCGGACGAGGAAGAGCCGCATGGTGCTTTTGGTTACGGGTTGGGATGAGCGACGCATTGAATTGCCTAGACTATGGCGCACGCAGCACGGCAGTGCGATGCGCGGAAGCCGTGGGCATGTCGTGTTTGTTCCGGGTGAACTCTTTTGCTGATGGGGAGGGAAACAGGAAGCTTTGGCAGAACGGAGAAAAATTTCAACCTAAAGTAGGGCCCTGTAACGGTGGGGCCGCTCGGCTGGTTGCTTGGCTTGGCTCCCAGGCGAGCCAGGTTCCATTCATCGCCGGCGTTCAAGAACATCAAGCCCCCATCCAATGTCAACAAATTGTGGAAGCATTGTCAACCCGCGAGACACCTGCTGCGTTAGGTAAACCCTGAACAGCTGAGGCTGCTGAGCAGTAGAATCTCTACTTCCATTGAAGAAGAAAGAAAAAAAGAAAGCAAGAAAAACTCCAAAACTGCGCCCATCAGCAGAGGCTTCCCACTTCCCACCCAACGATAAATCATGCGCTGGCAGCAGATCAATATTCGTAGAATGTTTTCACTGAACATAGTTCCGAGTCGCTAGCAAGCAAGCCCATTTCAAGTGTCGGCCGTCGATTAATTAACCGTGGCGGTGACACAGCGTTGAGTGCTCGCCACCCTACTGCAGGATGGAATCATGAAACTGTGAGGTTTCGCTCAGTTAGATCACTTGGGTACCGTATAGTGTTGAATGGTCTACCTTTGGGAAAAACAGCATACGAATACAGTAACAGGCTTTCTTTTTCCCAAGTGGATGGGTTGGTTAGGTTGCTTCGGAGACACCAACTCTCATCCTGAAACTCAATTAGGGCCAAGACTGATAACTATACATTGCAGAGAATATGACCACCTTGTGCGTCCATCGAGGCTTCCACGTCCTTTCCGCTCGTTCATTATCAGGTCCATCGAAAATGACTTCAGAATAATGAGAATCTAAATAGATTACGGGTTACGCGAGCTCGATCATCGAAAGTCTCCCCGACTAATTACGGCACTATAGCGATCTAATAAGATGAGCCTAATTGGCAGCGGTCAGAGATGAAGCCGTGCTTACCTACTGATCGAGGAGCTTTTTCCCCGCTGTCACTCCCACTTCTCAATCTGCCTGCTCTTTTCGCCTCATTTCCCCCCTAGTGGCTTGGGTTCCTATGGTATTGTAATTAAGTACCCTTCGATTGCCCGAGTTCGACTCGGCTTTGTTCATTTCATCCCTCACACTACCCGATTTCATGAGAGGTTGAGCGGGGCAGGCAATGGAACTTGAAGACGACAGGACCGACAAGTGATGTGGATCCAGACTGCGACCGGGAATGGGCAGCGAACGACGACAAGGCTTGAAAACCTGCGGATTGTTAACGATGGCCAGCGTACCAGGTACGGAAGAAAGCAGGGCAATCAGGATTGGTGTCAAGGCAATGGACCTCTGAGTCGATGCCAGCACCTGATTCTGGAATAGAGTCGCTTACATAGCTACCTACCCTATGCCCCCTACCCTATACCTCGACCTCCTCATACGTCTCTCCCCAACCAACCTACCCTATATTGAATTCGAGTGCAGTGGCTGGGAGGGATGATGATCGCAGTCCAATCCGGCCCCTAGCTAAGTCAAGGTAGAAATGAGATGATGATCCAGTACCAACCAATTTATTATCCGCGCCTGTATAACCCAACTCCGGCTCTATGTGTGTCCCCTGGTATCTTCACATAAGATATTAGATCCACCGTAGGAATCACCGAACGTGAAGTAACACCAACAACCCCTCTCACTCCCTCTTCGCCTCTTTCTCCAACTCCAACTGCTCCCTAACCTCCCTGGCCACCTGCATCGCCTGGCTGGCGCCCGCAGCGGTCAAAATGTGCCACCAGCCATGAAACTCCAAGAGCCAAGCCCACGGCAGGCCCACGCGCCCCCTCAACGCCCTCAGCTCGGCACAGTACTCCAGATCCACCGTCCACAGCACATAGCCCAGCACGCACCACCCCAACGCCTTCCAGATCCTCGCGTTCCAGTCCCACCTCTTGGCGCACGTCGGCAGGAGCACGTGGAGCGTGTACTGACTCCTCGCCAGCACGACCAGGAGCGCCGCGACAAAGGCGATGGAGTGGTAGACGATCTTGGCAGACCAGAGGTAGAAGGCGGCGAAGCAAGGGTAGACGACGGCCAGGGCGGCCGTGATTGCCCGCTCGCGGGCCGGCGGTTGGCGGGCCGTGAGCGAGGCCTGCAACATGGACCAGGTGAGCCCCAGCATGGAGAACTCGTCGACGAATTCGAGTGCCTGGCGCAGCGTGGCGTGGAAGAGGAAAGAGCCTAGGCCGAGCACGAGGAGCGAGAGGGACATGAAGTCCGGCTTGGGCCGCCCGCGGCCGCGCGGGTAGATGGCCTTGAGGGCGTAGTAGACTGGACGCGTGTCAGTGGGGGGGAAATCAAATGAAACGTAAGACTAAGAGGGCGAGAGTTGAGGCAATAGAATTACCATATGCGATGTTGGTCAGGGCGTTGATGAATTCAGCGATGTAAAAGGTGATCACATAGTCCTCCTCGCAGAAACTGACGCCAAACCAGCCGTCAGCAACTTCGGCAAGGCATCTGGCTAACGACTTTAGGCGTGCAGTGCTCACTTTGCCCTGCTCGTTGGCGGACTCCAGACGCCATGGCCCGCGTACGGGTCGCCGTCAAAGCGGATGTTGTGGTGTCCCATAATCAGTGAATGAAATCGCGTGCGGCGTGACTGGGACGGTTCGATCCAATGATCCCAGAATCTTCGTCGATGCTTTTGTCAGGAGCCGGAGACAGTCACACACACCCGCACAAGACGCGGTGAGGCCTGCTGAGTAATTGCCAGGCACCGACGCAACGTGCCACAATACCTAGCTGTAAACGATTGTCGGTTGGATCCGGATCCCGCGGGAGCAAGCATGTTGTGTTGTGTTGGGGTCCAGTGGTTTCGAAGGCCCTTGCCAGCCAAGGAAGGAGCCAAGCCAAGCCTGTCGCTGAGAAGAGATACGGAGTTGCAATCAGCCGACCTGTCAAGAAACCGGGCCGGAGTACGGAGAAATGTTAAGTTATTCGTCTGCTTTGCACGTGCTTGCCGCTCGCCGCCCAATTCCGTGCTCGCTGCCGACCCTGCCCTTTCTGCCCATGGACAATTTGGCAGGTGACACTGGACAATCGAGTCCCGACAAACGGAAAACCACCATCGTCGCTGTCGCAAAAGTCGAGTCCAATGAAACAACCAATCACGTGATCAATTTGCGACCATCTCAACCTCAAAGCTCGTTACTTCCTGCCAGCTTCCGGCAAACGCCCGATCGTCCATCGAGCAAAGCACGCGAGGGCGGAGCATCCATCGAGAGCGACCCGATTGCATCTCCCAGTCGAGAGGAGCGCGCGGCTCGGACTGCCGGTATGTTCACACTCGACTCGTTGAAGCACGCGCATGGTCGCGACAGCGGCTCAAGACGCCGCTGACCCCGCTGGAACTCGCAGATCGTGGCGCCAATTCATCTTGAGAACCGCGGCGGCCCCCTCGGTTACCCGCGGGGTGCTGTCGGCCGGGGCATGAATACTCCGGCGACGCAGCACACGCCGCTCGAAACCCTCCTGCTGTTCCGCGGCATCACCCAGTTGGGCTTCGACGATGAAAACTTTGTGCGCCTTTCCGAGACTCTGCAGAACAACCAACTCGTACGGAATGACCCCGCGTACGACGCTCGACGGCTGAAGCCCGACACTTTGAAGGAGCTCTTCCTGCGGCTCCTGCGAAAGGAGCTAAGGACCGACAGTGAGAATACACCAGGGCTCGATGGCGCGCTTTCGCCCGCGTCCAAGAAGCGGAGGCTTCAGTCGCCGCCCTTGTTGACCCTGAAGGACGCCCTCCAGCATCATGACAAGATCGACGCTGCTCACGCAAAGCTGCACGATGCCTACCTGCGGCAAGCCGTCTACGAGATACGGCAGCTGGAGCAGCAGTACGATGCGGTCCTTGGGGAAATAGGCGAGCTGGAGAGGCTGGGAGAGCGGGGACCCGAAAGCGAGCCGAAGCCGCAGGGCGCGAATGGCTTGCCAGACATCGTCGGGAAGCACAGTGTCGATCTGGCCAACACGGTTGGCCCCTTGCCGGCGACTTCGTCCAGACCGCCCCAAATTCCGGTCCCGCCTCAGCATCCACTACGGGCACTGCAGCCCTTGCTGCCGCAACCGGCTCAGACGCAAGAGGTCAGGAACGGGCATTCGCCTACACAGCAGGCAGCTTCGGAAAAGTTGCCCCAGGCGTCTCGCTCACCTGCCCCTATGCACCCGAAGTACGTTCGCTCCCCTCAACTCAGCCAGCATGAGATTTCAAGGACCCCTACGCCGAGGCCAACGGCCACTCCGAAACCACCCAACGCGACGCCCCAGGTCCTCCAGGCGCCACAAGGCGTTACGCCTTTTCAGACTCCTCCGGCCCAGTCGCCAGCGCCGCCTGCGAGCGCCGAGGGGCTGCAGCGGCCGGAGAGCGCGGTGGGACCCAAACAGTCGCCCGTTCCTGCGCCTGTTCATGCTCAGCTACCTGCTCAGGGACAGCTCAAGTGGGAGCCGCCATATCAACCAAATGCGCCTCCTCTGCGGCCCACGGCGAATTGGCCGCAACACCCGCCCAGCATATATCCGCCCCAACCACATACAACGCCTTCGCAGCAGCGGCCTATTCAGCAACCGCTGCCGCATCCTACCCCGGTACCATTGCAGGGACAAACGAACCAGCCGATGCCCCAACCTCAGCAGCAGCAGCAGCAGCAGACCCCGCCGATCCCCCCGCATTCCACCAGCCAGTTTGCACCTCCCGTCCACTCGACAGTCAGGTCCCCAGCCGAGTTGACCGGTGGCCAGGGAGCATCCAGACAGCCACCATTACTTGCTAGCCCGGGAGCGAGCGGCGTTCCTCAATCTGTCTACCACCCTCAATATCAAGGCTACCCTGCTTCAACCCCAGGGCAGACCGCCCCGATGCACGCTGCTCAAATTGCTCAGGCGCGTCCAGGCCCGGCACATGTCAGCCCCTTGCCGAGTCCAGGAATTGCGCCAACGCCTGCCGCGCAGGCCAATGTATCGGCCAGTATCAGCCCAGCTGCCACTCTTTCTCCTCAGCAGCTACCGCCGCCGAGTCTACAGGCTCCGTACGCACAGCAGCCCACTACCCAAGGCGTTCCCTCTCCGGGGCCCGTCCACACCAATGCGACCCAGCGCCACGGTCCTCCGTACCAGCCACCTCGACCGCCAGCCGTTGACCGCATCCACCCTCGACTCCCTGCTACGGCAACACCAACGCCGGCTGCTAGGTTCAGCCCCGCCCCGCCTGCGCCTCGGACACCTGCGATTGTCCTCCCTCCAAGGTTTGCAGGTGGCAGCGGCACCAAGTGGGTGTCGACTTCGACCCCGTCGACGCCCAAGCCCGGCCTCGAGTTTCGTCTGGGGTACGATGACGTCCCTAGTCCGGCGTATGAGCCGACAAGTCCTGTCTTGCGGCCCCTGGCGCCAGTCGAACCACCAAAGCCGAAGCCGAGCCGAGCTCCCCCGCGAGCCCAAGGTGCTTCGGCGCAGACCCCGTCTGCCGGCCCGCACACCGAGCAGGGGTCCCAAGCCGCCGGGCTTGGACCACCGAGGGCGAAGGACGATGTGATAACGCCTCGGGCCTCAACAGAAGCCGGCGACACGACGGCCGAGGAGAGCGTCACGGGCCGGCCCCAGCCCCTACGATCCACCAAGCGAAAGCGGGAGGACCTCACCCCGACCCCAGCCGCCGCCGCCGACAGCCATATCCACGACGACGCCCTCTCCGACGAGCCCCACCCGACCAAGGCACCCAAGCTCGTCCTCTGGACGCGCTCCTTCAACAAGGTCTGCGGCTCCGCCATGGAGCAGATCGTGCACCACCGCTCGGCCAACATGTTTGCCCAGCCGATCCGTGAGAGGGACGCGCCGGGGTACCACAAGGTGGTGACGCAGGCGACGGACCTCAAGACCATCCGGGCCGCCATCAACCACGGCAACCGAGCCGCCCAGCAGGCCGCCTCGGCCCTGGAGGGCGGCGACCCAGGGACTAGCAGCGTCTGGCTCCCGCGCACCGAGGACCTCGTCCCGCCCAAGAGCGTCGTCAACTCGTCGCAGCTGGACCGCGAGCTGGCCCACATGTTCTCCAACGCCATCATGTACAACCCCGATCCGCATCACGGTCCGGGGCCTGCTTTCGTGAGGGGGGACGTGGACGAGGACGAGGATCCCGGGGAGGGTGGTGGCGGCGGTGGCGCGGGTGGCGGGGGAGTGGTGCATGACAGCGGCGTGCTGGGGTACAAGGTGGACGAGTTTGGGGTGGTCAACGACGCGAGGGCCATGTTTGTCGAGGTGGAGAAGCTGCTTAGCGAGCTGCGCTCGGCCGAGGTGAGGAGGAATGCGCCGCCAGCGGGGACGAGCACGCGGCAGGCGAGCGTGCTTGGGCAGAGGGTGGGCTCGGAGAGTGTTCAGGGTGATGTGGCTGGGGGTGGGGAGGAGGGGGATGGGGAGGAGGAGGGGGAGGGCGGTGCGGTCAAGAGAAGACGGCTTGCGAGGGGTTGATTTGGGTTTCTGGATGGCGGGGGGGTTTATGGCACCGGGTGTTTACGGGGTTGGCTTGCAAGTCTGGATTCTGTGAGGGGTGCGCAGGGAATTGGCTGCCAGGGAGCGCCTGGACAGCTGTGTTGTAGGGACTGGTGGTCCAAGAGACAAGGTACAGAATTGGTGTTAAGAGAGCACACACAGGCAACATTTGCGCTGGTTGTATCCGTAGTGGACATGTAATACAAATAGTCCGAGGTGCTCCCATACCCCGTTTGGGGATGAAACAGCAACGCAGTGCTTTTCCAGGACAAATTTAAGACGAAGTCAATCAACTTGAAGATTACGGAGGACTTTCTCGTTGTGAAGTCAGGGGTGTTCGTAAAATCGCCTGCAAGACAGCATCCCTGTCCGCCAAGTTTGTGCCCCGGTCTCTGCGACGGTTGATTCCGCTCTGGTTTCACCCCTTCTTTCCGCGATCGCCATCCCTCCATTCTCGCCTCGCGACTTTGCAACTCTGCAACTCTGTGTTCCTTTGCTTCTTGTGCTCGCATCCCCACGCTCATTTTGTCGTTTTCTGATCATATTGCATTTTTAATTATGACCACCTGAAGAAGTACGAGGCACAATACCTACCATTTTTAACCCCGACTCCGAACTCGACAGCAAACCGGCACGATCACTTTGGCATGCGCCGCCAGTTTAACTGACTGGTATGGGCATTTTGCGAAGCCGTCCTCTGCCCCTCGATCAAAGCCCTCTCACAAGATGAGATTCTCGCACCGGCCCTCCATTTTTCGCCGCTTGGTTGTGGCGGTGCTCTTGTTGACGCTGACCTTGGTGCTCCTGCCGGGATCGGCCACAAGAACACTCTGGGTCGGTCCCTTCACCGGCGCAGCACCATGGGGACGCAAGCAAGGCGCCAGCAGGCACCCCATCGACGCCCTGATCCAGACCGCCGAGAACGGCGCCGCAGCCAAGTTGTCCAAGTCGACGAAGACCCTCGCAGCCGCCGCCGCCGCGTACCGAACTCGCCGCGGCCGACACCCCCCACCAGGGTTCGACAAATGGTACGAGTTTTCCACGGAACGAGACGTCATCATCGTCGAGGACTTCTGGGACCAGATATACCATGACCTAGAACCGTTCTGGGGCGTACAGCCCGCCCAGATCCGCAAGGATGCACGCGACTTCGACATGCGGCTCCGGATCCGCGATGGCAAGGCATCGACAAGTAGCGACTGGTTCTGGACCAAGATCTGGCTCAATATGACCCAGACAATCGAGCACCTGCTGCCGGATATGGATATTGCGTTGAACCCCATGGACGAGCCACGTGTAATGGTGCCGTGGGAGGAGATGGATGTATATATGAACAAGGCGGCCAGCACCAGGAGGATCGTCGATGTTGGGAGCGTGGTATCTAGCTTTAGTAGACCACCGTCGAGCCAAGACGCCCCTCAGGAGGAACACAAAAGCATGCCCCCTGCGCAGTGGGAGCATGATAGTACGCTCACCTTGACCACTATCCCCAGAGAAATAACGCTGACCAGACAGAACACTACTGGCTCATTGCGCGTCGCGGGTGCCCCCCTGATAGCCCGGCCCGGCAAGCTCAAGTTATTACCGACTTTGACAAGCCGCCTTCCATCGCCAGCCCCTTTAGCCCAAACCTTACACACATGAAAGACGGCTACGTCGCCAACTACACCCTCAGCACCGACTACTGCCACCAGCCAGACCTACAAGCGCTCGAAGGCTTCTTTGTCGAGCCCATCAGCGTCTCGGCCACCAAATCACTGATCCCCGTCTTTGGTGGTTCCAAGCTCTCCCGCAACAACGACATCCTGCTCCCGGCGCCCATGTACTGGAGCGAAGAAGAGCGCTTCTTCGGCGCCGAGGGCGCCTCCATACCTTGGGCCTCCAAGCACAAGCAGCCCTCGGCCATCTGGCGCGGCGTAGCCACGGGTGGCCGCAACCGCGCAACCAACTGGCGCGCCTTCCAGCGCCACCGCTTCGTCGCCATGAACAATGCCACCCTCGTCGCCCATCATCAGCAAGAAGCCCAGCCGGCGCCACCCAACTTCGCCCTCCCAGACAGCCGCTACCCGCCCCCCGTCCTCCACCCAAGCGACCTCGCCAACGCCACCGACGTCGCCTTCACGGAGATGGCCTGCGTCTACAAGGGCTTCTCGCCCTCGTGCAATTACACGGCGGCCTATTTCGCGCCGGCGCAGGGCGTGCCCATGGCGGCGCAGTTCCAGCACAGGTACCTGCCCGACGTCGACGGCAACTCGTTCAGCGGGCGCTACCTGGGGTTCCTGCGGTCGACCAGCGTGCCCGTCAAGGCGACGCTGTTCCGCGAGTGGCACGACGCAAGGCTGGTAGCGTGGAGGCACTTTGTGCCCATGGATGCCCGGTTCGGGGACTGGTGGGGGATTCTGGGGTATTTTGCCGCCCTTGGCGGCGGCGGCGGCGGCGGGGAGGAAACTCGGAGGGATAAGGTCGGGGAGGGGATCGCGATGGCCGGCAGGGAGTGGGCTGGGCGGGTGCTGAGGAAGGAGGATATGGCTGTGTACGTGCTGAGGTTGTTACTGGAGTATGGGAGGGTGATTGATGAGAGGAGGGAGGTATTGGGGTGGGTGGGGGATCTGAGGTAATTAATTAGGAATTCTAGGGCTTAAGATTACTTTCTCTCAGGGTATAGCTGCGTGTGATTTCTATGACGTGTGCCTATGTGGGCAGAGGCACGCGAGTTAATAAGCCATGACAAATTAGCCACGGGCAACTGCATACTACGAGGGTTTGGAGGTTATCATGACGATTCAGGGCAGACGATGCTCGGCGCAGCCATGTGCTAGTCCGAGTCCGTTACCACATTACAACATTCTCGGCTTCAAGTTCCCACATAACGTTCGAAATGTCGGCAACCCAGGTGTCCCCCGGATCCTCTATGGCACATCACGCCTGGCCATCGACGGTCTCGCCTCACAGGCCAGTGTAGCATTGAATGTTGCCGTGGTCACTCCCCAAAAGTGATGCTGTCGAAGAGTTACCATAGTCAGCCCCAGTCCGCCATCGACGCCAACCTCACACTCGTGCCACCGCCCAGCGTCCATCGTCGTCCTGCTTCAGAGACTCGCCTTGATACTGTTCTCGGCTAGGAGAATCACTTTGAAGCTGACCTGGTGCCAGAGCGTCGAATATCGTATGCCAAGTACCTTACCTGAGTGACGCTCGCAAAGCTCAGCTAGTATAACCCCAGCGCCAAATTACATCCATGAGGGCCTACGCTACTTCTTTCTCCCACATGAAGGTTGTACAGTGCAACTATCGTGGACACTAGCTTGTAGTCTGAGACGAGTACCGGCTGACCGAGCGCAGCTCGAGCGGGTCTGAGCTCGGGACCGTGTATTTCTAGTTGGCATGCTCACGCAAACATCACCAAATGGCGAACCTCGCGTGCTTGGATGTTCGTATGTGTTATAGCTGTAGCCGGGGAGCAGGCGAGCAGCAGATCGGGGCTGATCGATGGCATTATGACCGTGTTCTTTCTCTCTGCACATTGAACAGAGACTGAATCCACGGATTCTAAGATATCTAACTCGCTCATCACCCTCTTCTTCTCTTTCCTTCCTATTCAAGCTGTTTGGTTTAGTACCGCGATTATCGAGACATCAACGTTAAAGTTGGATGTTTGTCCAGTTGCACGTTGAAATCTTCAAACACTTCTTCTATCCCATCCCTTAATTAGCTCTTCAAGCTCACATCCTCTCGGTTTCTTCCCGGAGCACTGAAGCTATTCCACTTCGCCTCGCACAGCAATTACCTGTTGGCCAGTTCCAGGCACACCGGACAGGGCCAACCACTGGAACCAGGCAACCGCCAGCTCGGTACTGTCACACGATTCTCCGTATCGGGAAACCGCACCTTCTGGCCACCCGACCACAGCCTCGTTACCTTCTAGGTTACCTCATCTTCATTCCATTCCATTCTCTCTCACCATCTCGACCACCCTTAACATCCAGCAGGTGGCACCAACCTGCCCTACAGCATAACTCCATCAAAGGTAGCAACCATGGCACCAACGACACAGGAAGGCACAAGCGCCAACGCCGTCGCCCTGTACCCGGGTACCCTCTGGCGACTGAACGACCTCGTCGCTTCAGAAGAGACGCTGAAGCAGGCTGGTTACGTGATCCAGGAGCTCACTGAGGAGGAGCTCGACCGAAAGAAACGGTGCATCACATGCGGTGTCCGAAGTGAGTTTGTAGACCGAGTTGACGATTCCCATGATCGATGAACTAATCACATCGGTCCGCAATACCATACTGGGGAGTTTGCTAGCTAACACTTGGAGCAGTCTGGAAGAAGCCGCGCGTGCGAACCCGCCAGAACAACCGGCCAGACGGCCAGCAGCAACAATCTCAACCCGAAACCGAGCAGCCGAGCGCTGGTGATGGGATCCCAACCTCAGACTACACTGGCAACGCGCGCCCAAAGCCTATGCTCTGCAACTTCCACCCCGGCAGGGTGGCATACAAGGTGAGAACCCTCTTATTCTCCACGAAGCAAACAAAGCAAGAAAACAGACACAAAAGCTGACACCGTTCGTTCCTTCTCCAGTACTGGACATGCTGCGGCAAACACGTCAGCGAGGGCCCTTGCACAGGCAAAGCAGACCACGACGCGCCCGACAACCAAGACGACCAAGCAACAACCATCTCACAGCGATGGCAATTCCACGCCACCCCTCCCCACCCGCAACCAACCCACCGCGCCGCCGTCGCCATCGACTGCGAGATGGGCACGGCGCTCGACGGCGACTCGGAGCTGATCCGGCTGACCGTGATCGACTACCTCTCGGGCGAGACGCTCATCGACAGCCTCGTCTACCCGGACATCGCCATGAAGCACTTCAACACGCGCTGGTCGGGCGTCTCGCGGGGCGACATGGACCGGTCGCTCCGCCGGGGGTGCTGCATCATGGGCCGGGACGCCGCCCGGCGGGCCGTCTTCGCGCACGTGGGGCCCTCGACCGTCGTGGTCGGCCACGGCGCCCAGAACGACCTGGCCGCGCTCCGCTGGATTCACCACCGCGTCGTCGACTCCCACATTCTCGAGTCGGCCGCGAGGAAGGAGGCCGAGGTGTTGAAGGCGGAGAAGGAGAGGGCGGAGGGGAAGACGGAGGTAGGAGACCAGGGGAAGGCCGGCCAAGGGGGCACGGAGCCGGCCGGGGCCAAGGACAGGAAACCTCGCACCAAGCATCACCCTGATGGCATGTCGCTCAAAGCGCTTGCCATGAAGCATTTGGGGCGGGCCATCCAGGTGGGCAACTGGGGACACGATAGTTTGGAGGACGCTCTTGCTGCCAGAGACCTGGTCCAAGCCTACATTATCCGTGCTGGCAACTCCGCCCCGCTGGGCTGAGATGGTTGTCGTCTTCGAGAGGCGCAGATGAGGCGGTTTCTGGAAGAGAGTGTAGAATTGGCCTGAGCTTTTCTACCTGCTGCGGAGAGATTCGGTCCTGGAGTTCATGAGTAGACCTCCTGAAGCTGCGGGCAAACGATGCAGGTTACGGTGAGACTGCAGCGCTCGGGCAAGAGTCAGCAGCGGAGTTTTAGCTCGAGTTGAGGTTGAAAAGAAGTCCGGTTTGCTCTTAGCCGTCGCCCTCAAGACTTGACTCATCTCACTGAGTTCCGCTTCCCGGCTGCTGGGTCGATGAAATGAAAGCTGCTCCCAAGCCCAATATCTCAACCCCTGCCGATAGCAACGCCAAGAAAGCAGTCCCGAGTACTGTAGCACGGCTTGGAGTTGCCGAGCATCTCCAGATAACCCAGAGGTAAGGTAAGGAATGACGCACTTCTTAGGTGAATGCAACGGGCGAAGTATCCAAATGGATTGGCAGCTACAAAAACTCCAACCACATGGGACGATATATAAGGATGCCGTGACAGAACAAAGTAAGTGCCAAATACCCCGCTCTCCCATACCCAGACGCAACCCGCCTCCGCCTTGCCCCAGCAATCTAATGAAAAGAGAGGTACATGAACTCCATGTATATCAATATCCTGAAATATGGTAGTTGAAATGCCAAAGGAAATCGAGCCGAGACAGAAGACGAGCAAGCAGGCAGGGCCACTTCGGGATCGGCATCCCGTGCGCGAGCCATGGCGGCTTGCTTGTAGCAGCGATGTCGCGGAAGGGAGGGGAGGGCGGTGGATGTCTCCGCGAGTTGGTGGTCCCCAACGCTCATCTAGACGCGGCTTGGGAGACGGGAAGCCGAGGGTCGAGCTGAGAGGCGGGGCTGGTGGCGTCACAACAATTAAGAGGTCTAAAAGTGGGTATAGAGTTCATCGTGTCGTCGTCGTTCGGTCGCCGTCCGGTCGAGGTCGGTTCGGGCTGCGATTCGCCAAGGGAGGTAGGTATTCCAACAAAAAAAAGACAGCCGTCGGATCCGTGGCCTTAGGCGTCCCGCTCGCGATCACCGTCTGGCGCAGGGACAGTAACATAGTCAGCAACGCTCGCGCTCTCGGACATGGACTTGACAGAGTCCGAATCGCCCCCCGGCGCAGTCTTCTGCTGCCGCCGGCTGATGGCGCCGCTGGTGCTCGCGCGCGAGTCTCTCTGGGTTCCTGGCGGCCGGGGGGCGGGTCTGGATAGTGGGGCAACGGAAAGCTGGTATTCACCTTCACTTCCCGCGGGAGTCGGCGGCAGTGCTCCCGGAACGGTGGGCTGGCCCTGCTTGGCCGTGCCCGGGCGGCTGCCGGCGTACTTGTGCTGCTGCTGGTCCCGTGTCCGGGTCTGGTCGGCTGGGTAGTCCTTCTCGGGAGGCGGAGGTGCGCCGGTGCTGGGGCCGTCCTTATCGGTGCTGGGTTGGCCGCCCTTCAGCCTCATCTCCATCTCGCGGATGCGGGCCTGCAGAGCCTCGAGCTCGGAAGCGTGTGAGTCGAGCTGTTGCTTCCTGCATCGGCAGCGCAACAGGGATCAGCAGATTGTTTGCAAGGTTGGGTGGTGTGGCGTCGCAGCGGCTGGGGGACAGCGGCTCGGCGGGGTTGCTGTGGACTGACCGCTGCTTCACCTTCTCATCCAGGTCATTGACGCTGTTGTCGATGCGGAAGATGTCCATCAGCTCTTGCGAGAACTGCTGGGCGATTGCGCTGCATCATCCGCGATAGAGGGTCAGTGCTTGTCTCCCTTGGCGCATCCTAGTAAGGATACCAGCGGGATAGGGGGCAGGCTCACGATTGCGGGCGTCGCCCATTGGGCTTCCACTCGCGGTCGATTTCCTCGTCGGACATGGACATAGCTGTCGTGTTTGAAAGAGAGAATTGAGCTAAGTATGCTTTGTCGAGGCAGGGAGCTGGCTGGATATTGGGTCTCAGGTTGGTGCGAGCTTCGGTTTTCGGTTGTTGCGAGTTTTGAGTTTGAAGTTGCAAGAGCAAAGCCGGGGTTTGGAAGTGGTCTTGGTCAAGGCAATCAAAAGCAGAAGGTCCCAGCTGGCTGTCGCCAAATCACCAACTAGCGTCACGTTAGCCGGCCACTGGGTGCGGGGCCTCCTGACATGAACCTGGGAAAGGGTCTTGGCGTGCTCAGGGATGGCGCCTTTGGGCTGTCAGGGGCAGCGGCAAGGGGGGGGGGGTGGCAATGTGCACCTGCACCTCGAGATCACGGTTGCCTCCAAAAGGGCATAGCAAGGTCAAGAAACTGTAACTGCTGACGGCTCACCCTCCGCACGGGCTGTCGCAACGTGACCAAATGAGCGCGTTGTAACATTTTTTATGTCTCTTTTTTATTTTATTATACTGTGTCCCCCGTGTCACACGTCATCTTGCGGGTGTCCTACAACAGTATCTATCCGTGCTTTCCTCTCTCGTCGTGAGTGCAGCAAAGATCAACCACCACAAGTTAGTCCGATGCGACTCCAGGACGAGTCCGGTTGGCATTGTGGTGCAAGCGTGAGATGATCCAAATCTCCATTTATGTCCTGCAGTGGAGATGTGGCATGACTGGCGAGATTGGCATGGATTTATCTCGCCGAATGACCTCATTCTTCATGCCACAACGCACCTCCAGAGACTGTCGGCGTGGGAGCCTCAAAACCTCAGCTCATTGGCGGACGTGTCGACACCACTCATCTACTAGGTACAACACCTCACCATCTGCCACAGTAAGAACAGGCACCTTCAACCAAAACAATACGATACGATACCATGGTACTCGTCTGTTACCTTAGAGATATGTTCACATAACTAAGACGAACCAATGTCTACCGGCCTATAACTCCAATCAATGCATCCCATCTCGTCTAACGTTATAGCAAACGACCTTTTGTCACACAGCCTATAGTTCATCATGCCCCTCCTTCTTTTCCTGCTGCTCCTGCTGCTCCTCACTCTTCTTCCCCTCCGTCTCCCCCCCCTCCCCCTCCTTCATAAACTCCCGCAACAACTCATCCAGCTCCTCCTGCGACGGCATCTTTCCATCCTCGCCCAGCTTGATAGTCTGCTGCGCAGGCTTGCCCGTCGCCGTCTTGGTCCCGCTCCCGCCCCCGCTCCCCTTGGTCTTGGCCTTCTTCTTCCCATTCCCTTCCTTGTTGTCCTTGTTGCTGCCGTCCTTCTTCTTGTTCTTCTCAAAGTTCCTCACCCCCTTCATCGCGAGCTCCATGCCCACCTTGTCCAGCCGCTCCCGCCGGTCGGCCAGGTCCTTGACCAGCAGGACGGGGTCGTCGGTGGCGCCCAGCTTCTCCTGCGCCGCGAGCTTCTCCTCGAGCCAGGCCGAGATGGACGCGTACGCCTCGTCGCTCTCCCTGAGGTCCTCGACCGTGTAGAGCGGCGGCACGGGCCCGCGGATCTTGTCGATGTCCTCCATGGCGGTGGGCGCAGCGGTCGTGGTGGTTGTGGTCTCCTCGTCTTCTAGGCCGTCGAAATCGCTCGCCGAGGAGGAGGGAGGGGTGGTGGTGGATGTTTCGCCGTCCGTAGTGGAGGAAGACGAGGAGGCGGATTTGGAGGATTGGAAGGCCTCGTGCTCGGCGATCTTCTTCTTGATGTCGGCAACGAAGTCTTTGGTGCTCTTGAGTGCGTCTTGCAGGTTCTTGACGAGCTCAGGCCGCTTGGCGGCTTCGTCGATGCGCTTCTGTACGGGGTCGACGATGGCCTTCAGCTCCTTGAGCTTGGCCTTGAAGTCCTCCTTGGAGGCGTCGGCGCCATCGCCGTAGAGCCATTCGCTGGCATCGCTGTTCTTCTTCTCGAGGCTGGCCCGCTCCTCGGCGGTCGAGTGGGCGATGAAAGCCTCCTTCCCGATCAGCTCTGGAACCTGGTAGGTGTAGGCTTCCAGCTGGTTGAGGGTCTCCTCCCGCTGTCTCCGCGCGCGGTCCGAAGCCTCAAAGGCCTTGAGGCGGTCCTTGATGGCTGTGAGGTCGGCCTTGGACAGCTGGGGCACGCCGGTCTTCTCCAGGGTGAATTGAACAGGGATGACGACGAGATGCGTCTTCTTGGTGCCGGCCTTGGAATCCGCCGACTCGGATGCGGATGCCGCGGAGGCGGAGCTGGTGGAAGTCGACGTCGTAGAGCCCTCGACGGTCGAGGATGAGGTCTCAGTCTCGGCCTCGGCCTCCTCGGATGACGACTCCCCGTCCTTCAGGGGCTGCTGCTCCTTCTTGCCAAAGCCAAACAGGTTCTTGACACCATCGACAAAGCCCTCCTTCTCAGTTGTCTCAGCCTCGCACTCGACCGTGACCTTGGTAACATCGACTTCGCCATTGTCGCTCGCCAGCCGGGCGCCCATCTTGAGCTTGATATCGGCCTTGTCGCACTTGTGCTTCTCAACCAGCTCGGCAACCGAAGCAGTCAGGTTCTTGGTCGTAAGAGTCTTGATCTCGGCGTCGACAGGCCCCGCATCAGACCCTGGCGCAGGAACGGACTGGTAGAAAGCAACAGAAAAGTCATCCTGGTTCGTAAAAGTCACCTCCTTGGCGGGGGCGGCGAGGTACGACGTGGCGGTCCACAACCGCTGCTGCTTCTCCTTGCCCTCGTCCGTCTTCCACTTCATGCCGATCGGGTACGCGGCAGCTTCGCCGACGCGAATCTCCTTGACGCGGAAGCTGGGGCTGAGCTCGGCGGCGCGGAACCCTGCGCCGAACACGGCCGCCTCGTCCGAGTTGACGTTGGTGCGGATCTTGTCG
This sequence comes from Parathielavia hyrcaniae, assembly GCA_033575675.1. Classification (NCBI taxonomy): domain Eukaryota; kingdom Fungi; phylum Ascomycota; class Sordariomycetes; order Sordariales; family Chaetomiaceae; genus Parathielavia; species Parathielavia hyrcaniae. The sequence goes on from MU863631.1 coordinate 318,169, forward strand.
GCGCCACCCAAGACTCTCTCGAGCTGTTTTTGGACGAACGGGGTGCGCGAGGCACCGCCATGGAGGATGACCGAGTCAAGTTCCTTGAGCTCGATTCCCGACGCGGTGAGAGCGTTCTGGACAGCCACACCAACGCGCTCGGCGTGGGTGATCGCCATGTCCTCAAACTCGGCGCGAGAAATCTTGTACTTGAAGTCGACGTCGTCATACAGCCCCTCAAAGCTGGCCTGGGTGTTCTGGTTGGCGCTGAGCACATGCCTCACGCGCTCGGCCTCCTTGGTAAGTTTGGCGATAGTGCGACCATGCGACATGACGGCGTCCGCTTCCACACCGGCCGACTTGGCCTTGGGCGACGCGGCGAACTGCGCAACCATGTCGTCCACAATCAGATAGTTCAGCGCATCGCCGCCCAGCGTCCTGTCCCAGCCGCTGCCGACCATCTGCACCTCCTGCACCGTCTTGTTGAACTTACCCACATCCTTGACCGTCCTGCTCTGGAAGCGCAGCACGGTCGCCTTGGTCGACCCGGCGCCCATATCAAACACCATGTGGTACTCGGGCTTCCCGCCCTCAATGACGTTGGGGAACTGCCTGCTCGTCGCATAATGCACCGCAACCGCGAGCCCGTCGCTGATCAGCGAGAGCACCTTGAGCCCAGCCAGCTCGGCCGCCAGCTGGACGGCGCGCTTCTCCTCGACGGTATAGAACCCGGGCACCGTCAGCACCGCCGAGCGGACCGAGCTGCCCGACCCGGCCAGCGCCTCGGCATTCCCCCGGATGGCCGCCAGCTCCATGGCCAGCAGCTCCTCCACCAGCCACGCCTCCTCGGCCTCGCCAAACGCCCCGCCGCTCTTGAACGCCGCGGTGCCCTTGACCCGATGCCCGATCAAGCTCAGCGCGGGATGCCGGCTCGCGTACTCGCGCACCTCGTCCCTGTCCACGGGCAGGCCCAGCAGACTCTTGAGGTTGGGATACACGTCGCCGGGGAAGCGGGGCGCGAGCGCCATGGCGTCGGAGCCGTAGGCGCGCTCGGGGAAGAACAAGGGGCCATCGTTGGATCCCGCCTTCTTGCTGGTATGGGCAGCGGGCCCGTTGGGCGACGGCTTGAAGACGACGGCCGAGACCTCCTTGCGGCGCGAGTCCTTGGTCAGGACGATCTCGAGCGGGATGCCGGGCTTCACGAGCGCCGCCTTGATGTACTCGGTGCCGAGGTCGATGCCGACGACGGCCGAGGCGGCGAGGGCGTGCGGGGTGACGAGGAGGAGGAGGACGGCTAGGAGGCGGGCGAGGGGTGTGAGAAAGGGTCTTGTTGGTTGCGCCATCGTGGGCGGGTCGGTGCACCGTGTTTTTCGCAGTCGAGGTCGCAGTCGAGGATCTTGGGGATTTCTTTTGGTTAACTAGGTAGGTGGTGTGGCGAGTCTCGGTGGGATACTTCAAGATTGAAGTGTAACCCGGGAACCACAAAAGCCAGAAAAAAGAACAGAACTCAAGGTAAAAGATCGGTCGTCGGCCCACATGCAGGACAAAAGTTGGCCTCGATTGGTACCTTGTCGTTGGAGGGCAATGTTTGCGCCGTGGGCCCGGCGTCGTGTGGTGGCTTCTTTTTGTACCTGGCAGCTGCAAGCTGTTCTCTACCAAAAGGACAACTGGTGAGATGTGTCGGACCCCTGTTCAGTCGAGCTTCAAAGAAAGGCACCCATCCAATCAAATGGCTGCTTGGGCTTGGGAATTCGGCAAGCGCTGCTCCGGCCCTGCAAGTCGATTGGCTTGTCAAGGTCGGTTAGCTAATCGCCAAGCCAGTGTACTTGGCTTTTGGAGACGATGGTTGACATGAAGCAGCAATTGTGTAGACCAACACTGTCGAGATTGTGTACCTGGGAAAGAACATCAAATCTTTTCAGCTCAGAAATCGTTTAGCGAGTCTGACATCAGAAGGCATCTGCTCCAGGTCGTCTTCGAAGCCGGGTTCTGGCACGGCGAAGTACGACTAGAGAGTAGAGAGGGTCAGAAGACGGGACACTTGTCCATGTCTTTTTGCTTTCTACGGGGTTTCCTACCGAGCCTACGAAGTACGGAGTAGCTCCCAGCATCTCAAGGGGAACCAACACAAGACAACGATTTCGAACCCCCCTCTCACAATAACTCACATTGCAGTAAAATTCCTCAAAATACCATCAACCAAATCCACGGCATAGCCGTAATCTCTTCAAGACCATCATCCATATCCATTCCCAAGCAAACACTTCAGTCCTGCCACTGGCATAATCCCACCCCCCCACCCCTCCCCGGCTTATCCATTTACCTCCTCCCCCCACCCAAAGCCTCCCCCCTCAACCTCTCCAAAGCAGCCTCATACTCCCTCACCCTCCCCTCCCCAAACTCCCCGCCCTCCGGCCCAAGCCTCACCCGCTCCACCGTCCCAGCCCTCACAATGCTCGTGATCGCCCCCTTGCCCTCCCCAGCAAAGTCCCTCCAGAAGCGCCTCGCCTCGGCATGCTCCAGCAGCGTCCACGCGCAGCCCTTCCTCCCCGCCCTCGCCGTCCGCCCCACGCGGTGCACGTACGACGTCTCGCTGATGGGCACGTCGTAGTTGACGACGTGCTCGAGGTTCAGCAGGTCGATGCCGCGCGAGACGAGGTCCGACGCCACCAGGACGCGCAGCTTGCCCTGCGCAAAGGCCCGCAGCGTGCGCGCGCGGCGCGACGTCTTGGTGGACGAGGTCAGCGTGCCGATCAGCGGGGCTAGGTCGGGCGCGAGCAGGGCGAGCAGGCGGGACAGACGGAGGGCGGCTTCGTTGGATTTGGTGAAGATGAGGACTGTGGTCGTGGTTTTGGGTTGTTTGGTGGCGGCGGGGGAGGTTTTGGGTTTGGATTGTTGGGGGTGGGCGTCGTCGTCATCGTCATCATCGTCGTCTGAAGAGGCGGAAGAGTCAGACTCGGAGTCGCTCGTCTCTGACCCTACCGAACCTTCGTCGACAATTCCCTGGTTGACTGATGCCAGGTGTTTGCTACGGAGCAGGTCTACGAGGTACAGAGGCTTGAGACTGGGCTCGCGGATCTTGATGGCAAACTCGCTGAGGAGAGGCGGCAGACTCTGCTCGCCTGCCTTGGTTCCTTCGACCACGACAAGCTTCGGCCTGGAGAGCTTCAGTCCGTTGAGCAAACTGAGGTCCCGTGTCATGGTGGCACTAAGAATGACCTTCCGGACACCAGACTTGTTGGACCTCGGGAAGTCGCGGGCGCCGGGCTTGACAACGCTCAGCCGACCTGTCACTGTGTCCAGCCATTGCTGAAAGTCTTGAGCCAGCAATTTGTCGGCCTCGTCGACAATAAGCCAGCGGACATAGTCCAGCGAGAATCCAGGTGTCTTGGTGATATGTTCCACCAGTCGGCCGGGCGTGCAGATGAGAACGTCGACCTTGGAGGAGCAGGCGATGACGTGGTAGGGCAGCGGCTGATGGCGCTCAAACCCGAGTTCGTCGTTTTCGGCATCCGAATCCTCCAGGTCGACAAGACTGTCCTGCTTCGCCAGATACTGCTCGTACCCCTCGGGATCGTAGATCTGCTCCTCACCCATAATCACGGACTGCTCTTCCTTGAACACCCTGTTGCCCATGGCGGTGCCGACTTTGACTCGTCTGCCCCCATTGATGACAAAGGCGGCCGCGCAGGCCTCGCAGGCTAGCTGCACCTGTTGGACGAGGTCCCTTGTCGGCAGTACAATGAGTGCCCGCAGTCTGGTGACGCGACCCTTGCTGATATCGTGCACCATGGGCAGGACGTAGGACAGCGTCTTTCCCGAGCCGGTGGGGGCTGCAACTACAACGTCGCCTTGCCTGTCCGGGGAAGGCAGGAGCAGGGGGAGCACCGCCGTCTGCACTGCAAATGCGTCCTTGAATCCCTTCGACTCAAGAACCTTAGATGACTCTGGGGAAATGCCCAATTCCGTGAATGGCCGTACCATTCCCGCCGTCACCTTGATCGGGGACGCGAGCCATAGAGGCAGGGTTTCGTAGGTCAACTTTGACTCGTCGAGGACGACGGGTTCTGGCTGGGGTAACGGCTCAAGACCATATTCCACCACTGGCTCCGTCTCGTCCTCTTCCTGGTCTGCCGCTTCCGTGCTGGCATCGACGTCGGGTTTGGCATGCAGGGCTTTTTGCACCTTGTCGAAAACCGATCTGTGTCTCTTGCGGATGTTCTCTGCGTCGTCATCGACCATGTTCATATCTAGGCTGTCCTCTGGTTTGCTCTTTTTCTTCTTCTCCCTCTTCGGTTTGGGCTCCTTAACCGCGGCGTCCACCGGTGCTGCAACGCCATTGGGGGCAGTCGTATCGGCCCCTTCTGGTGTCTCTTTTTTAGGAATCGCGGCCGGCTTTTCTTCACCCCTCTTGCGCTTGCGCGGCTTTGACTCGGTCAATTGACTCTCCTCGTCATCCTCCTCCGGCTCAAGTTTCTCGTCGTCTTTGCTCTTTTTTGACTTGGACTTTTTCGCTTTCTTATCATCTATCGTCCCCGTGAGCTCTTCATCTATTATCCGCTGTCTCCTGGCGTGGTCGACTGGAGGGAGGTCGGCATCGTCAAAGACGATTCGCTGCGGCTGCGCTTGAGGCCGCGGGATCGGTTCTGCGGATGATGTTTGCCCCGGATTGTAGCGGGGTAATGGCTGTGACTGGGAGAACGAGGCCGGGCCTGACGCGAGGGTCGCTTGAGAGTGGCTGGACTCCGGCTTCCCCTTGGGAGGAGGAATGTACCGGTTGTACATGTCGGAGGTTGCGAAAATGGCACTTCCGAGATGTCTGATGTTTGCAACTTGCAAGCCAAAAAGTTCTGGCGATCAAGCTTCTTGCCATGCTTGGCTTCCCGCTGACCTGCAGACGGCCTAGACCAGGACTGGCAGGCGGTGTGGTTAACAGCGTCAAGGACCCTGTCAATCCCTCTCCTCCCCTGTCAGGGTCACACATGCTTCGAAGTTCGAAGCTTTCAAAGTCATTTCATGACACTTCAACGTCAACACTTCCACTCGTTCATCAACTTTTCGGTGGCCGGTCGCGGGGAAAATGAGCCCCAGGCCTGCCTGCAGCCATGGCTTCCACGTACAACATTGCCATGGTTAGCGACTTTTTTTTTCCCCAGCCAGGAGGAGTCGAGAGCCACATCTACCAGTTGTCGACCAAGCTCAGGGACCGGGGCCACAAGGTCATCATCATCACACACGCCTACAAGGGCCGCACCGGCGTCCGCTACCTCACCAACGGCCTCAAGGTCTACCATGTCCCGTTCTTCGTGCTGTATCGATCCGCCAGCTTCCCCACCGTCTTCTCATTTTTCCCCATCTTCCGCAACATCATCTTGCGCGAGCGCATCGATATTGTCCACGGCCACGCCAGCTTGAGCAGCTTGTGCCACGAGGCTATCCTCCACGCCAGGACTATGGGGCTGCGGACTGTGTACACAGATCACTCTCTGTTTGGCTTTGCCGATGCTGCGAGCATCTTTGCCAACAAGATCCTCAAATTCAGCCTCAGCGATGTGGACCATGTTATCTGCGTGAGCCACACATGGTCCGTCTCCTCTCACACTCACCCACACCTTCACCACTGTGGCACGACACTAACAATGCCCAGCAAAGAAAACACCGTTTTGCGCGCCTCGCTCGACCCGCTCATGGTCTCCGTCATCCCCAACGCCGTCGTGGCAGAGAACTTCAAGCCGCTCGACTACTCAAAGCCCCTGCCCGCCTCGTTCCGGCCGCACCACCCGCCGCCCGCCCGCCCCCTGGGCCCGCACGACATGATCACCATCGTCGTCATCTCGCGCCTCTTCTACAACAAGGGCACCGACCTGCTCACGGCCGCGATCCCGCGCATCCTCGAAAACCACCCCAACACGCGCTTCATCATCGCCGGCGACGGGCCAAAGGCCATCGACCTGGAGCAGATGATTGAGCAGAACGTGCTGCAGGACCGCGTCGAGATGCTGGGGCCCATCCGCCACGAAGAGGTGCGCGACGTCATGGTGCGCGGCCACGTCTACCTGCACCCGTCGCTGACCGAGGCCTTTGGGACCGTCATCGTCGAGGCCGCCAGCTGCGGCCTGTACGTCGTGTGCACCCAGGTCGGCGGCATCCCCGAGGTGCTGCCGTCGCACATGACCGTCTTTGCCAAGCCCGAGGAGGACGACCTCGTCGCCGCCACGGGCCGCGCCATCGCGGCCCTGCGCGCCAACAAGGTGCGCACCGAGCTGTTTCACGAGCAGGTCAAGAGCATGTACTCGTGGACCAACGTCGCCATGAGGACCGAGAGGGTGTACAACGGGATATGCGGCGCGATCAGCGAGGCCGAGTTTTATGGCTATGACGCGGCCAATGGCGCCGGGAGCTGGAGCGCCACCAGGGGGCGGTCTGGCGTGCAGAGCTTCGCGCTGATTGATCGGCTCAAGAGGTACTATGGCTGCGGCATCTGGGCGGGCAAGCTGTTTTGCCTGTGTGTGATTGTCGACTATCTAATCTTTCTGTTCCTCGAGCTGTGCTTCCCGAGGGATCAGATTGATATCTGTCCGGACTGGCCGAGGAAGGAGAGGAAGCTGGATGGGAAGGAGCCCGGGTGAGGGTCAGCCCTGAAACACCAGTTATGTAGGCGATGAGTGATACCCCTGAATGAAAATGGACTTGTTTTTACCTTGTCGTTTATATTCCCGTTAAGTCTTGTGCTAATGACCAGACCAGGGCTGGATTTTACTCTCTTGATCTGAGCGCCCCTCCCCCATCGACAACGCTCTTCTAGGTAGGTACCCTACGCCAAGATACATCCACGTGATTACCTACCTCAACCTTGCCCGTGGTGTGCCTGCGACGCTCTGCATGGCGTCCAGTCACAATCGCGACCGGTTTCAGCTGCGGGGCAGGGCGCTGAAGGAAGGCCATGAGGCTTTGGCACAGCACAGACCTCACAATCACCTCACATCCAACACATTGATTGAGGGGCTTCAGGCGCTCGGGGTCCAGGTCTAGGATGGCTTCTGGCCTTTTCCGGCCAACCTTCTTCCAGTATGTGAGGAGATCGGGGAAGTCGTCTGGGCCCTGGAGTTGAGACTTTTCCCGGCGGAACAAGAACATTGCGAAGGCTTCTTGTGCGAAGCGTGGCTGAGAGGAATGTTGTCGTGGAAAGTGTCTCGCGGAACGATGGCCGGGTGTCGCAGTGGCGCCTCGAGACTCGGACGCACCTCCCGCCCGCCATCATGGATAAATGCCATCTGACAATTTGGTGCAACTTCCTCCCGAGGCGCTTGCAAAGGCGTATCCGAGCACATTTGCCAGGTTGGATTCTTAGAAAATCGAACAGCTACCCGGATAGACGTTGCTCACCCTGCCCCCAAAAATACTGGTCGTTTTACACTCTGGCGTGTTCTCACGTTTGCCACCACACAAGCTTGCGGAGCTGTTCACGGAGTACCCGTGGACCCACCAACTCATTCAGCAAGAGCAAATGGCCAAGCTACTAGAGCTAGAGCGTAGTGTGATTTTGGCTCTGCCCGACGAAGTTCAACGAGCCTTGGATAATCTGCCAGGGGGCTCTCGCCCGGCCGGTCCCCCTGCACGCGCTGGCTCGCAAACCAGCTCGGATTCCTTCGGCACGACGGCCGGTCACAAGAACTCAGACTCTGACCCTCTGCGGTTTCTCGGGGTTCAGCACCGGCTACCGCCGGAGCATCATCACGACGAAGCCATGAGGCCGACCGGGAGTCCGCTGAAGCACCGGCGGATTCCCGTCTGGAGGATCTGAGGCGACAAGATCATGAGCTGCGGGAGGAGCTGGCACACATGCGAGCCAAGCAGCAGAAAGACACCACGAAGCTCAACAGGTTTTTGGTCAGGTATGAGCACGAGCTGGTTGACCACGGCATAGACAGCCATGCAGACCCCTTGCTGCAAGTCCTGAAATTTGCCGAGAAGAATGCAGAGGCCGTCGCAATCATGCGAGACCTGCGGCAACATGACATTGAAGAGCTGAACTACTTTCTGATGGAAGTCATGGAACATGACTCGGCGAACTACCACATAGATCGCCAGAGGGAGCCCTTCCAGCAAGTCATGGAGTTGGTCGCAAAGCTTGACGAGGCGGTCTATTCACACCGGGACGAGATACTAGAGTCGGATGAAGAACACGACAAAGAGAAGAGCCGGCGAACCACTCTCGAGGAAACGGTTCGTGAGCTGCGGGAGGAGCGGGCACACATGCGAGCCAAGCAGCTGAAAGGCACTGAAGAGCTTGACAGGTTTCTGGTCGACCATGAGCACGAGCTGATCGACCACGGTATGAACATCCGGGAGGACCCGTTGCTGCAAGTCTGGGGGTTTGCCAACAAAAATCTGGAGACCGTCGAGTCACACCGGGAGGAAATACTAGAGTTGTTTGACAAATACGAGAAAGAGAAGAGCCGGCGAACAACTCTCGAGGAAACGGTTCAGGAATTCCGCGCAAGGCTGGAAAAGGAAGAGCAGAGCTCCAAGTCCACACAAGAGGATCAAGCCGAACAGCAAGCCGAGATCATCCGGTTGAAATAGCTTGTCAAGAAAAACCAGGGCGTCATCCGCGAGTTGGAGGAGAAGCACTCGGCGACGGTGCGACGTCTGATAACCGAGCACACGACGGAGATGAGCAACCAGATGACGGCGTACGAGAAGGAGCTGGTTGAAGCACGTATGGCCTGCGACCAAGTGCTCGCCCAGCGAGAACGGCGACATCAGCAAGAGCTGGACATGTTCAAGGACAGGATTGCGGCTCTAGACGACGAATTGGTCAGGACATCGGCCAAGAACGGGGCGGAAGAGCCCGGTGCCGGCGCGGGAGAGAAAGAAACCAAAAAGGGGTCGCGCCTGGTTTATGCGGACACCGACGTCAGCCCGGAGGAGAGGATGGCCATACTACCGGGATATCGGTGGGTGCAGAAGGGCACTTCCGCCTGTCAGATGAGCCCGAAGACGCCCTTCCGGATCACAATCCTGACCGGAAAAGATGAAAGCAGTTTTGAAGAGAGAACGCCAGACTCCCACAATCCCCCTCTCGCCGCATCAACAGACCGAGTCTTCGTCCATGCGCTTAAGACAGTCCAAGCAATCCCCAACACCACGACAACCAGGCCACCCGCCTCGGACCGCATGCGGCTCTACGGCCTCTACAAGCAAGCTATGGAAGGCGACGTGGACGGGAAGACGGAGCGGCCTACCGCCGCGAACGCGACAGGCAGCAGCAGTGAGGAGATTGTACGCGAGCGAGACAAATGGGACGCGTGGAACTCGCAAAAGGGCCTGAGCCGCACCGAAGCGAAGCGCTGCTACATCGAGGTGCTCATCAAGACCATGCGCGCATACGCTAATACAACGTCCAACGCCCTCGGGTTGGTGGCCGAGCTCGAAGCTGTGTGGAACCAGGCCAAGACTGGAGCAACGGTCTGACTTCGGACAGGTAGTCATCGGGATAGACCGCACTCTGGCATTTTGGAGGGAACAGAGGAGTGAGAGACCCGGATCGGCTTCCCCAGCACAGCATTTTGCTAGAGGAGGCCAGAGACGGCAACCAACCATGACATCTACCCCCTATCTCGGTGCGATTGTGTACACTAGTGGGGGAACCGGCGACATCTGACGACCGAACCACGTACCTCCTGAGCTATGTTTACGTCGACAGAATGGCGTGGACGCGACGGCTTCCGCAGCCATCAGCAACTCGCACCGGGAGGTTCAATCAAGCCTTGTATTTCAAATTTGAGAGGGGCTGGTCAGAGGCGCAGGATGACAAGATGATGGGCGCGGGTTTCACCTAGCGTAGCTGCTACGCCTGGCTCTGAGGAGCGCGGTGACTTGGGAGTAGTGAAGAACTGACAGACAAAAAACCTATATCCAACCCCACAATCCATTCGACGCTCCGTACCTGGCATACACGTACTCTAAACAAACCTTACAACTCAAGTGATAGATCGAAGTTGAAGAGTACCGAACATCGAGAAATGGTCGACTTACCAGCAAATCTCGGTTCCATGGCTGGACCTGGACGGATGAACGAAAACCTAAACCGCTAGGGCTCGGTTCCGCTCATTCACGCAACGCTCTCACTTCAGTCCGCCGCTCAACAGCACACTCTGCCCTGTCAGATAGCCCGTCTGGCAAAACATGACGACGACGTTCGCCACCTCCCGCGGCACCCCCAGCCTCCCGACAGGAATATTCCTCACATCCCCCGCCGAGCCCTCGACGGCCTTCTCGTCCGGGACCATGCCCGTCTCGCCAATCATGGCGGGCGCCACGTCGTTGACGGTGATGCCGTCCTTGGCGTGCTTTGTCGCCAGGTTTTTCATGAGCCCGTGCAGCCCGGCCTTGCTCGCGGCGTAGTGACACCCGTTGATGCCGCCGCCGTGCGCGGCTAGCGACGACACGAAGACGATGCGCCCCCACCGCTGCGCGACCATGTGCGGGATGCTCAGCTTGGACAGGATGAAGGCGGCGCGCAGGTTGATGCTGATGGTGTAGTCGAACTCGTCGATGGAGATGTCGGCGATGTCCGGGATGCGCTTACCGTAGCCGGCGTTGGAGACCAGGATGTCTGGGCCGTCCTGGCCGTGCAGCTCGCGGATGCTCTTGAAGAGGCGCTGCAGGTCGGCAGCGGAGCCGACGTCGACTTTGTGCGTCGACACGACTGGGTTGAGCGCATCGGGGGAGTGGTCGTTGCGAAGCGCCCACAGCTCTTCTTCCAGCGCCCGGATCCTGTCCTCGCTGCTGGAGTACGTCAGGGCCAGGTTGATGTTTTGCAGGTACAGTGCCCTCGCGCAGGCTGCTCCGATGCTGCGGCGTCGAGTCAACAAAACAAATGCTTGGTGATTGCTGGTGCTCCGTTTGTATTTATTTACCCTCCTGAAGCTCCTGTGATTAAAGCAAGCTTGCCGTCGACGGCGTTATCGATGGCTGCCATCTTGGCAGGTGAGATTTATCACGGCCGTCATTCGGGGTGTTGCGATGAAGGAGAAAAGGGACCGACCCGGTGCCGACCCCGCCAAGGTCCTGCCGAAGCCGATTTACCGATACCCCGCCACCCGGGACGCCGTGCAACCTGGAAGTTTCGCTTCCGTGACCCCGCGAAGGTCTCCGAGAGACCACAAAACTAAGACCTGACAACAAACCCTTGTCTTGGCTCCTCAGCCATGCAGATTGCTGCTTCACTGAACGCTTGCACGCCAAATAGAGAGCGGACGTGAAAACCAAGTTTAGTCGGTGGAGACACACTGCAAACACATGCAACCGATTGATAAGAACTACGGAGTATCGCCGACTCACTTGAGTTTATTTTTCACACAACCATCGGGACTCAAATACAAGTCACTCGCTTCCAGACACTCTTTTAGCTTCATCACAAAGAGAACAAGACAAGACCAGGAAGCCATCAAGATGGGCACACCATTCATCGCCCTCCTCGAGCCGACGGAGCTACCATGGGATAAGGCCCTCCCGCCCTCGGAGCAGCCCAACGTCGCCTCCATCCCGCGAACCTTCGTGGACGCCATGACGGTGCGCTCGCAGGTCTTTGTCCAGGAGCAAAACATACCGCAGGCCAACGAGTTCGACTCGGACGACCCGCGCTCCGCTCACTGGGTCATCTATGCCTCGGTGAACCAAACCATCACGCCCGCCGTGACCGACCCCACGACAGGCCAGATCATCCGCCCGCGCCAGAGCTCGACGCAGTCCGTCCCAATTGGCACCGTGCGGTTAGTCCCCTTCCCACACCCGCCACACCCGGTCCAAGACGGCGTCTACGTCGACGGTGAGTTCGTCAACACCACCACCCCAAAGGACGACACCACCACCACCGAACCCTCCCCACCACCACAACAACAAGTAGCAACAGCAGCAACAACAACCACAAACCCCCAACCAACCTTCACCCCAGACCGCCCCACAACCTTCCACGACGGCATAGAGCCCTACGTCAAGCTCGGCCGGCTCGCCGTGACGCCCGAGTTCCGCGGCCGGGGCATCGCCGGCCAGCTGATCTGCACCGCCATCGATTGGATGCGCAAGCACCCGTCCTACTTCGACCCGTCCCCGGCCGAGCGCGGCTTCTCGCACCTGGGCATGGAGCAAGGCGGCGCACTCCCGCCGCGGTGGAACGGCCTCTTCTGCTGCCACGCACAGGCCGACGCTGTCAAGGTCTGGGAGAAGCGCGGCTTCCGCGTCGACGAGGCCATGGGGACGTGGATGGAGGAGGGCATCCCGCATGTTGGCATGTTCTTGAGGGTTGACGTGGAGAGGGAGGTGACCCCGGTTTAGAGGACGGGGGGTGGGAGTCTGGCGTTTTTGAGGAGCTAGACTCTGACAGAGGATTCATCAGCGTGGGATGTAGAGGCGCGTGCCTTGCGATACCATGGGCCCGAGTTTTCTTACGAAGAAACCGAGAAGAATAGACGGGAACGCGGAAAAAAAATTAGAGAGAAAATACAGGTCAGTGTTACAAGAGCATTGCACCACCACATATCACCACCGCAAGACGCCTTTCTTATCAGAAATTCACCATTTGCTCCCTTGTTGCGAGAGCCCTATTTGTGCCTGTTTGACAAGAATGCCATGCATCCACCAGACCGTAACGCGAAAAAGCAGCCCTGCAAAACAAGCCGTAGAATCCGTCCCGTCCCCGTCCAATATGCCTCCCCCCAAGTAGCCTTTTACCGGTTGCTCTTGGCCACACGCTCCAACTCGTCCTTCTTCTTGATGGCGTACGAGTTGCTGCTGCCCTTGGCAGCGTTGATCAGCTCCTCGGCAAGGCACTCGGCGATCGACTTGACGTTGCGGAACGACGCCTCGCGCGCACCCGTTGTGAGGAGGGCAATGGCCTGGTTGACGCGGCGCAGGGGGGAGACATCGACCGCCTGTCTCCGGACGGTACCGGCTGAGCCAATACGGGTGCTGTCTTCGCGGGGGCCGCAGTTGACAATGGCGTCCACGGCGATCTGGATGGGGTTCTGGTCGGTCATGAGGTGGATCTGCAGCCCAGTCAGAATCGTGTCCGCTTGACGACCCCTTGCATTCCAATACTCACAATCTCGAAGGCATGCGCAACAATGCGGACCGCCATCAGCTTCTTGCCGTTGTTGCGGCCGTGCATCATCAGCGAGTTGGTGAGGCGCTCGATGATGGGGCAGTTGGCCTTGCGGAACCGCTTCTGGGCATAGCGACCAGCCGAGTGAGGGAGGTAGACGGGAGACCGAATCTGAATGTAGTCGCTGCAGGAGAGAAGCCCGTTAGCCTCCAGGTCCAACACCAGCAGCCCGCCACACGATCGAGTCCGAATCGAGCCAGGTCGTCGCGGTTTTCAGGTGTTGTCTTACGTCAAAGAGATATCCCGAATCTCAACATCCTCGTAACTCCAGCGGTCTGCAATTGACAACAGTCAGCGTCGGTTTCCGAACGTGGCTGCGGTCGTCCATCATCGATCGATTTTTCGTATGGGGGAATTGAATCGTGGTTGCACGTACTGAAAAGCTTGACGCTGCCAACCTCGGCGAGGACCTCCTTGGGGAGTACCTCGTAGGAGGAGGAGGCCACATCGACTTCGCCTTCAGACATATTTGCGGTTGCCGGCGGACTGGAAAGCTGAAAGTCGGTGATGAACTGAAGTTTGGCGTGGAGCGACGACGACGCTTTGCTTGTGAGCCAGTGGTCGTGAATTTTTTGGTGGCCCCGCCGAAAGTGGCCTAGGCGGGAATCCAGCCACTCACAGCGCCCCATTTCTTTAGGGCTCGGTTAACCTAAGCTCTGGCATCAGGCGGACTCGCCTCTGTCAGAAAATCTCCCCGCGCTTTGCGGCTCGACCTCCGACTCCAACCTTCATCATCCACCAGAACAGACATCCAACATGGCTCCCGCAGCAACTGGTGCTAAGAAGCAGAAGAAGAAGTGGTCCAAGGGAAAGGGTAAGCGCATTTTTGCGCCTGCGAATTTTCGATGCCTGGGCCCTGACGACAACCGCTAACGCTTGCATCACCGAATAGTCAAGGACAAGGCCCAGCACGCCGTCATCCTTGACAAGGCCACTTCCGACAAGCTTTACAAGGATGTCCAGTCCTACCGTCTCGTGACCGTGGCCACCCTCGTCGACCGGATGAAGATCAACGGCTCCCTCGCCCGGCGGTGCCTGAAGGACCTGGAGGAGAAGGGGCAAATCAAGCAGGTGGTGGGACACAGCAAGATGAAAATCTACAGTATGTTGCGCCCGAGTTGACCGGGGACACAGAACCGCTTGCTGACAAGATGACTGCAGCTCGTGCCGTTGGCGCGTCCGAGTAAACACCCGCCATAAATCATATCGACGGACCTGGCAGGCGGGAATTGCGACTTTTTTTGACGGCGGTTCGCTAGGGGTTACGGTTATTCGGGCATGGCTGCATCTCTGGGACGGGGATTCATTGGCAGCCCTTTCGGTGTATCATAGGGATTGGAAGTGCTCCAGATCCTTAGACTGGAATTGCATCGAGATAAGAACAACGCCGCGGCGCCGTCCTGCCAGGTCGGGGTATGATCACACTGGACCGTCCCCAACCCGTGGTTGTGAAGCCACTGGAGGTTGGCTCGAGACATCCCTCCGCTGGAACGTGGGCGCATCAGGGTAGCGAATCGATACCCGTCAGACACATGTCTGCCGCATGCAGTCATTCGCATGGCTCATACGGGTCACTCTACTTGCTAGGGACGGCAACGCTATGGGTTCTGTCCATATTTTGGAATACTGTCTGGAGACATTGTGCTCACCTGGCACGCCTCGAGGATGCATACGCCAAGTAGCCATGGTTAAGAAGAAGTGCATCTGTTCCAAGTTCCACACTCCACAACCGCCCGGCCGTAGCATCAGGCGCCCATCTACTTACTGTAGGTAGTGGCATCAGGTACCACACAGCACGCCAGGTTCCAAGTTTCCTTCAGTTGACGCTCTTGATTTCACCAGCATCATGTCCAGTGTCATCGCAGAAACTCCAGTCTTCACCCATAATACACTACTGTGTACTTGCGTTGCTTACCTACACAGTTGTTGGCCAAGCAAAGTTTCTCCGGATTGCCTACTCCTTTATCACATGCAAAGACCATGATGGATCCTAATAGAAAGACTGTATGGGCGAAGACTCCATGAAACACACCTATCATCAGACTTGCTCGGTGGATCTTGCTTCGGTTTGAAATTCGCAGTCTTCAGACATCAAAACCTTTCCAGCTGGGTCCCAATCGACGACGTTCCATTGGCTGCTGTCTCATCAAAGGTTTTCTGAGCCTCGTGGAACCTTTCAGCCGAGCAGCAAACCGCTCAATCTTGTCCCGATATCCGAGTCGAGACCGCGATAGCGAGCCAAGGGAGCAGAGAGGCCTGCATCAGGTCCAGCTCGACCGCTTGTAGTAACATGCAATGAGAAACAATAAAAGCATCAACAACGACATTACTTATGATACCTTCGATAACGCATTCAAGAGAATTGGAGGCTGCGTGCTGCCCAGCATAGAAACTCCCGTTTGACCGCCAACGTGACAAAAAGACTGGGGCCTCGGGCTTTACCGGCACTGGGATGGTTGGCGCCACGGCAAGGCTGCAAGGAAGCATCAACGGTCCCCGTTGTTGCTGTTCACCAGGGTGTTTGTATCTGGCCCGTGCGCCTAGCGCGGCCAGGGGCCGGAAAGACTCGCACCTCAAAAGCTGGGCTCTTCCGGGCCGCTGCGAATTTTTTTCCCTCTTCCCCCCAAATTTCAAGGCCTCGCAGAATTTACTTTCTCGCGACTTCCTGCACTTCTTCATCTCCTAGACTCTCCCGCAGAGCAAGGACGCCCCTCTCCACTCCATTCTTTTTCCTTCAGAGTCGTTTGTGATCCGACAATCAAAATGGCGAACAAGGAGGATATCAAGATCATGGGCATGCCGGTAAGTTGTCACCGTGGTGCAATCCGAAAATCGCTCGCTTCATCGCGCATCGTCGAGCCTCGTCTCGGGATACGATCGCAGTACCCAATTGACCTCAACACGGGTGTCGATGGTTTCTGCGACCATTGTCAATGCGACGATGCGACACGACAGGCTTTTCGACCGCCTTGGGGCGAGCGGTTTACTTGTGGGAACCATACACAGGACATGTTCGCTAACTCGTTCCGCTACAGTCCTTCGTGGTCGACTTCCTGAGTATGTGACTTTTAAGCCGAGCCTCGTCAGCGCCAGCGGGCGGCACAGACAGTGGATGCCTTAGGAGGCGGACTGCGCCGCAGTTGGTTCCTCGAATACACTGCTGACGTACATCGACAGTGGGTGGTGTCTCCGCCGCCGTCTCGAAGACTGCCGCTGCCCCCATCGAGCGTATCAAGCTGCTCGTCCAGAACCAGGTACGTCATCACGACTTAGAAAGAGTTCTGCCTTGGCCATAAGTGCCCCGAGAGCCAAGTCTGCATCGGCGCCTAGCCAACGACCGGTGTCACGTGCATTCGCGCTGTTACCGGGCCTGGGCGGAGTGCTTAGACATGAATTGAATGTGCGCTGACAACCCCACAGGATGAGATGATCAAGGCTGGCCGCCTCGACCGCCGCTACAATGGCATTGCCGACTGCTTCCGCCGCACCACCGCCGACGAGGGTGTTATGGCCCTGTGGCGTGGTAACACGGCCAACGTCATCCGTTACTTCCCTACCCAGGCCCTGAACTTTGCCTTCCGTGACAAGTTCAAGAAGATGTTCGGCTACAAGAAGGACCGCGATGGCTACTGGAAGTGGATGGCTGGTAACCTGGCCTCGGGTGGTGTAAGTTTTAGCGCACTCAAGCTCTCATCGGTCGATGTCTGACGTATCCCAGGCCGCTGGTGCTACCTCGCTTCTCTTCGTCTACTCGCTCGACTACGCCCGTACCCGTCTTGCCAACGACGCCAAGTCGGCCAAGAAGGGTGGCGAGCGCCAGTTCAACGGCCTGATTGACGTGTACCGCAAGACCCTCGCCTCTGACGGTGTTGCCGGTCTGTATCGTGGCTTCGGTCCTTCCGTTGCCGGTATCGTCGTCTACCGTGGTCTCTACTTCGGCATGTACGACTCCATCAAGCCCGTCGTCCTTACCGGCATTCTCGAGAACAACTTCCTCGCCTCCTTCATGCTCGGCTGGTGCGTCACCACTGGTGCCGGTATCGCCTCGTACCCTCTCGACACCGTCCGCCGCCGCATGATGATGACGTCGGGTGAGGCCGTCAAGTACAAGAGCTCGTTCGATGCCTTCCAGCAGATCGTTGCCAAGGAGGGTGTCAAGTCCCTCTTCAAGGGTGCTGGTGCCAACATCCTTCGTGGTGTTGCTGGCGCTGGTGTGCTCTCGATCTACGATCAGCTCCAGGTCCTGATGTTCGGCAAGGCCTTCAAGGGCGGCTCCGGCTAAATCACGCCAACCCCTGTACAACATCATGGATGATGGAGGCGGTCGGTGACAACTCAGGTTCGAGCAGTTGGCTGAACCAAGGGGACGGGGTGGGGTCGGGGGCGTTGAGCTGGGAGACGGGGATCCTTCGTGGCAGGCAGCAGAGGCTTCTGAACGTTGGGTATCGCGGGGTACAAAAACTGGGCATGTCTGGCGTTACTGGGACGCGGATGGGCCGGTCACCCGTTGTAATTTATACTCTTGAGCCATTCCCGGTGTATTCCTTGCTACCATTACGCGTGGGGGTTGTCGTTTCTTCGCGTGTGTGTTTCCTTTGTTGCATGCGACTCATAGATCCCAATAGTCCTGGCCATTTCAACCATGTTTTCTCAAAGTGCTCGCTGTTCGATGTCGTGCGGTGGTGAGATTAAAATACCTCAATGGCTTTGGAGTTTGGATCCTTTCCAAGTTAGGTTCCCTTGAGGCGCTGTGTAAGTTTAACTTACGTAATTCGGGTATGGCGCGTCACGTCGCGTCTCCTCCCACTTTACACTTTACGGAGGTACTGAATTTCATCCACAACAACAAACATTCCGGATTGCGTCAACCAACAAAGCTATCGAGTTCATTTCTCGATCGCCAAAGTTTTCCTTCTACCCCGGCCATATTACACACCTACCTGTCATTTAGCCAAACGAACCCTTCGCGACAGACCAGATTCTGCGCACCATGCCACCGAGAGCCTCTGCCGGCGGCTCTGCAGCCCGCGGTCGTGGCCGACCTACTGCTGCTGCAGCAGCGACAAACACTTCGACAACGACGGGCAGCAAACGTGGTGCTGCGTCGAGGGGAAAGGCAGGCGCTGCTTCTGCTTCTGGTTCGGCGCGCGGAGGGAGGAAACGGCAGCAGCAGCAGCAGCAGGCGCTGGAAGAGGATGATGATGATGATGATGATATGCCGGACGTCGTTGACGTTGATGCCGGTTTGGATGGGGATGATGTGGAACAGGAGGGTCGGGGGGTAGGCGGCCGTGGTGGTGGTGGTGGAGAGAATGAGGGTGATGAGGATGACGAGGAGGAAGAGGAGGAGAGGGACAGGGAGAGGATTCCGCCGGAGCTGTTGACGAGGATACTGTATGAGTTCTTTGAGAGGGAGGGTACGAGGATCACGAGGGATGCGAATGCTGCTGTGGTGAGGTATGTGGATGTTTTCGTGAGGGAGGCGATTGCGAGGGCGGCGGTGGAGAGGAGTAGGGGGTTCTTGGAGGTAAGTCGTTCATCGGGCTGTGTGTGTCTTGAGGAGATGGGCATCTCGTTGTGGATGGTTGGTTGGTTGCTGACTGATGGTGGGCAGGTCGAGGATCTGGAAAAGGTCGCGCCGCAGCTGTTGATGGATTTGTGAATGGCAGCGTGGGTGGAAGGACGGGTGGTCCATCCATCAAGGGATGGGGAAGACATTTCGACGACGAGGGATCGCTCTCCAACTACAACGCCGCCCACCTTCAGGAGGAAGAACACCTGTGTCACTCTGCGATCCAGGCCGCCTACGTCAGCAGCATTTCCCTCGCGTGGTGCTTTGAGCGCGGCTCATACGGGGCAAAAACAGAGCTACATTATACCACCAGCCAGCGGTTCGTTTTCCATCCGGTCGAGAGACCTGCCACACCACGCATTCACAAGGATCCGAGGCTTACCGCAGCTTGGATGGGTGAGATACACTGATCCTTGATGCACATGGGCCCCATCCATGTCTTGTTGGCTGCTTAAGGGCGGGCTGCCACGTCGACCCGGTGTCTCGTGTCCCGGAGGATGGGACTGCGTGGAATGAGGTTGGCTGAGGCAGGGTGGCTACCCGGAACATACCCGGAACATAGCCTCAAGCCGGGCAGAAGAGACGAAACAGCAATTTGCCTTACAGTCGCTCGCATTCTCCGGCGGGGAGTATCGAAGTACGGGAATGTACGCCAATCATTGCCAGCCGAACTGGGGCTCAACCCTCAGCATCAGCAGGACTTCTTGCTCAGCAGTGGTGAAGTCAACCAGTCGTGCTGCTCTTCTACGTTTCATGAATCTACCTAGATTCACCGTGCTCGGGACACCGGGGGTTTTTCTTTGAGCAACATCATTATGTCCGTTTTTGTCGGCGTCTCCTATCAGTTTCATGGAAGGTACTAGGGCAGACGATTCGGTGTTGAATGTCAGAGTAGTAACTGGGCGAGCCATCTTCTGGCTCATTCGGAGCTCATGCTTCAAGATTCTGGACTGTCCTTTGCTTGACTATTACCTACATGTACCTTACACACGGTGAGGTAGGAGGAGTTCACGACTATTAAAGACGGTCCTATCCACGCTCCATGAACTGCTCTCCAGCCTTTAGAGCACCTTCCGGTCGTCATCCCAGCACCAAGACATCGCATATCAGACTTGAAGCGGGCCATTTACACTTTCAAGGAATATCCACTCCAAAATCTTGTACTCACTCGACCGTCTCTGGGATGTGCTGGTTCCGCAAGAGACGTCACAATGATGGAACGCTATACACGTGGTGTAAGGACTGCAAAGAGGTAGATTGCCCACATTCGAAGTATGGTAGCTGGAAGCCTGGCAACAAGCCCCTGGTTATCCGTGAGTTCCTGTTTGCCCCTTGTGATACCTTACCTTAGCATCCTCCAAGCAACATCAACTGATAGTAGTAGATCGTGCACAAAGAGAGAAAGCACAGAACACAGCCAGTGATACGAAGCAAGATCCAAAGCCAGAGGAGGGGGAGGACATGGAAGGATAGGTATGATGATTGAAAGGCGCGAGTGTCTGCAGATGGTCTGGTCAAGACGGATTCGAAGATAGGAAAGTACCTAGAGTGTTGGGGCCTTGAGACTATAATATTCCAGGTCGGTTTGCTGTCCAAGTACCTGTACCGTTTTGGTGGAACATCCCTCGCTGCTTGGAAATGACAGATAGTACATAAGATACCTAGTGTCGCTCTCGACAGGTTTATGTTCATGGTACCTGTAAAACTGGAAGAAATGAAAGACTGACTAGGTGGGAAAGAAGAAATCCAAGAAGAGAAGCAAAGAACTTATGCCTCAAGCTAAAGCCCAGGGCAGACAGGCATTCTGGAACCTGTTGGTCTCTCAACGGAGGACTGCCCGGTCAGAAGTTGTATCATGACAACTAAAGTACCTTAACTGGCGAGCTGTCTGGTGGCAATACTAGGTATGATGCTGGTCAGAAGAGCAAAGCCAGCACGCTGCCAGTACCTTGTACTGCCTTGCAAGAACACGCCATCTTTTCGTTGAGAATGTTCAGTATGACTACCATATGCTTGCTACGTACCTGAGCCAATGAAGACCATGGCTTAAAACGAGTCAGTAGCTTCTTGTGGTTGCGTTCCAGTTGGCAGTGACTTAACATGAAGAGGAGAGTTGCCACCAGGACTCCTACTTTGTTGGGCCACATAATTGGAAGCAACATTCAAGGACCCAGGAGTCACTTGTTTTAGGCTGGATAGGTACCTTGTCCTTGGTATCTACCTACCAAAAGTATTTTACCTACGGAGTCAGCTGGTCTCCCATGTCATGCACTGCAGCCCCTCCCTCGAAATCCGTCTTTGTCTGGGGTGTCAACATGTTGGCCCTACGCCGTGTTCGATGAGTTGTCACGATAGGCGACTCGGATTCAATACTAAAGGAACACGTGAGCGTGACATGCGCTGCGCTGTCCACTTTCAGAAGCCAGGTATCTTGATAGTTGGTGTACTTTTACTCCAGGACACATTAACAAATTGACAGGAGTTTGTGGGCATAGAGGCGCCCTTTCTCAAGTTCTCATGCACCATGATCACTTCCCCTCATCTCCTCCAAGCCACCAGTAGCATCTCCTCAGTAACCCAACACACCACACATTAAACCTGAACCACCCAACTCTCAGCAGCATCATCACATACCTTACGCTTCATCACCCTACAAACCAACAGAACCCCCCTAGAGATAGTACTGCTTGTTTTTGCCGGAGTTTTATAGTCGTGCTTTCCTAGTAGTAGCTTGAGTTATTACATCACCCGTTGCTTTCCAGTTGAACAATCGAGCAAACCTCTTGCATGTGCTCACAGATGCTTCAAAGGACTTTGAAATAGAAAAAGGGTAATACGAAGGAGTGAGCCAAAAGGTGGAAACTGGAGAGGATGTTGACCAGTGGAGGAGGTGTTTGATTTGGAAAGCTATGAGGGCTTCTCGATGCTTGGACTACCTCTACCTCCACTGGATTCCATATCAAGTCGCCGCTGGCTGGTCCTGTTTCCCGGGGCGTCTGCCGTTACGCATCAACAATGCCATTCCCTAGATCTTTGCAACGCTGGAGAGGTCATTCTCCCAGTTCGAGAGCGAAATGTCTTGGCTCAGTCGTAGGTTCCCATCTTGAGCCCCATGTCCTCTCCTTCTCGTCCACGGGAGTCAAAAGGGATCATGCCAGCGTTGGAGACTTGGAGCGAGCCGTCGCTGCCCACCATGACATTGCTTCGGTTCAAGTCGGTTGAGCCCACCTGACGGAGGTGCTTGTTGCCATCCCCGATGCCTCGAGAACAGGCCTCAGTCTGCCCACCTTCCACCTTTTCTGTACGATCTTGGCGTACCGTGGAAAGCAAAGAGCGGTCATATTGCCATGCTCGAACAAGCACCCCGAGGCCCGAGGGTTTGCGCGACATATGAATGCGGATGGTTACGACTCGAGGCGCCGCAAATATCCA
Source organism: Parathielavia hyrcaniae (assembly GCA_033575675.1). Taxonomy (NCBI): domain Eukaryota; kingdom Fungi; phylum Ascomycota; class Sordariomycetes; order Sordariales; family Chaetomiaceae; genus Parathielavia; species Parathielavia hyrcaniae. Next base: position 340,320 of record MU863631.1, read on the forward strand.
GATCACGCAACACCAGGTCGGTGATCTTCCATGTCCAAACCTTGTCGCTGTACCTTAACCGAGGCGACTCAGACGCTTGAGGCTTGACGTGGATGTTGGTGAACCTGGGATCGTAAAAAGCCAAACGTCGTCGGCCGGGATCTCGAATCTTGTTCTCAAAATATCACGATATTTTGGGCGCGCTCTGTAACGCGCCTTCGATCAAGCTGCTTTTGGCTGTTTGGCGAAGAGATGCTGGCCATCCTCCCTATCGGTTTGGGCGTCGGCGACTTCAGTCAACCTGACTTCCATGCTTCCAGTTGCTGGATACTCCTCCCGTCAGTGGAGAACGCACTGCTGGGCGGGAGCGGCCTCCTCTTCAAAAACTGGGGTCCTGAGGTGACGGGTAGCCGGCATGTTGTGGCGATGCGGTCGGCGTGAAGCACGGGGCAGCAGCGAGGCTGGGTTTTCACTGTGACAGTCTCGACCAAGCGCTCGGTAGGTTTTTGAAACCCCAAGCTGTTTGGGAAGTGTCGCAGGTTGCGGCAGAGGCCGCGCTCTGACCCCCGCTCCCCTGTATCCATGTGGGCCGTTGCCAGGTGAGCCAGGGTCTTGCCCCACAAAAAGACCCAGTCTCCGCAACGGCGCAGCCTGGAGGCTCAACCTTATTTTCGGCTCCTCCTTTGTCCGGCCGACGTGCAACCATTCCCGTCTTTCAGCCTTAGCGCCGGTCCCTGTCAGCTGCAACCGGCAAGGCGGCCATGCTCCAAGGCCGTGGTTAACAGCCAGGTACTAGATATTGGACGAGATGGCACCAGAGTGGCCGGCAACACACCTTCCCGTGCCTGGGCGCTACGCAGTCTAGTCAACCTATTCCTTTTCGGCCATCGACGGCTCGAATCCACGACTCGAGTGCGCTTCAGGCTCTGCGCGCAGATTAACCAATGGACATATTGATGCCGGCGACAGCCTGAGGTTTTCGCCAAATGGGTCGATCAAAGTTCCCGTTGAAACGACGGTTGCAATTGTCGGGGACAGATATCGAATCCGGGCATGGAATTCCTCGGTCACCTACAGGGGCGCTGCTAACAGCGCTGTTAGGTAGACTCAGAAGCAGGGAATTCCTGCAAAGCAAGAATGGGAGTAGAACCTTGTCCGCTTCGTTTCTCAATACCGACATACTGTCTTCTGATTTGCTCCCGTCTTTCCTCTTGCGCTGGCTAGACGCCGGACTCGATGGCAAAACATGGCGATGTTTCGAAAACGCAAAATATCACCCCCCCCGGACACTTCAGCCACAACCCCCTTCCCCGTCCACCCTTTACGACATGCCCACTCTGCAACATGGGACGACCTTCACCTTTCTGAAGGCCTCGGAAAATGCTATAATTCATGCCGTGCCCGCATCGTCTGGCCTGGCCACCTCCTTCCCGTCTCACAAGTTCAGTCCATAGCCATCATCACTTCGGGGTGCCCTCGCTTTCCAGCTTTTCTTCTTTCTCTCTTCTTTCCCGTGCCGTCGTCTGTTCTTTGATCTTCGACCCAGGCTAGACCTGTCCTTGTTTACACAGCGCCAGTCGCTTTTGATACCCCAGTCACTCTTTCGACGAGCCGGTCCCTCGTTTCCTTACCGATACACGATTCTATCCTTCCGAAATAGTATTCAGAATGCAGTTTACAACACTCGTCCTCGCCGCTCTCACGAGCCTGGCCTCCGGTAGGTAGTTGACCTTTGAGCTATATCAGTCCGATGAAGAAGTCAGCAGCGGCAGCATGCTGACGAGAGAATACCAGCCCAAAAAACCTGGGTCGTCACGGTCGCGCGCAACGGCAGCCTGACCTTCTCCCCCGACAAGATGGAGGCGCAGCCCGGCGAGTTTATCCAATTCCAGTTCCTCGCCGGCAACCACACCGTCACGCAGTCGACCTTTGACCAGCCGTGCCAGCCCATCAGCCGGAACAGCAACGTCACGGGCTTCCACTCGGGCTTCCTGCCCGCCGCCGCGAGCGCCTCCATGGGCATGGTCCCGACCTACACCATCCAGATCAACAACACCAACCCGCTGTGGCTGTACTGCGCCCAGGGACGCCACTGCCAGAATGGCATGGTCATGGTCATTAACGAGCCGTGAGTTCTTTTCCATTTCCAATCCTAGTCAATGCTGGAAGAGTCTCACACTCCCTTTTCCACAGTGCCGCCAACGCCAGCCGCACTCTCGAGAGCTACAAGTCGCTCGCTGCCGGTGCCCAGGGCGTCGCTCCCAGCGGATCCCCCGGCGCCGGTGGTACGACGGGCTCCACCGACACCCCCTCGGGCACCGGCGATGCGGAGCCCCCAGCCCAGACCGTCAACGGCGCTGTCGCCCTGATGGCGGCTCCGGGCACGTTCGCGCTAGTCGCTGCTGCGGGCGCTGCCTTGCTGCTTTGATGATGGGAGGACAGGGCACACTCGGTGGTGGTCTTGTGAGGAGGCGAAAGTTTTCGATTTGTTTTGCGGCGGCTTGTTTAATATCTTCCGGGGTTGGGCGGGCGAGTTGATGGGTGACGACTGGTTCGGATATACCGTTTCGGGGAAGGGGGGCGTTTTTTTTCCACTTCTCTACCTATTTTATCATCATCATCAGCTGTACTTGTATCATGTCCCAGGGCATGTCGTAGTTACTACTGGGTTGGACTTGGCGGACGTTGTATCGATTCACCGTATATTTCCGCCGTAATTCAAGGTTCAGTGATGTGGTCTGTTGAAGTAAGGATTTTCGGGAGTCTCGCCGGACTAGGTGAGAGGGGGTTTAGCCCATGGGCGCGCCCTTGGGACTTGACCATGGCCAAGTGGGAGGCAGTTGGTGTCCATTGCAGGCGTGACACATTTGAAAGTACAGCGGGGAAGAATGGAGGCAGGCAGCATAGGTGGCATAAAAGAAAAACCAACCAAAAAGTATCATAATCAGAAAACGCATGTCTACTCCTGCCCCGGCACAACCCTGCTCTTCCGCCGCTTCGCCGCCTGCTCACATAGCGGCCTCCTCGGTTCCGTGTCAGGCCACCCCTCCGGCATCCTGACGTAGCCGACAAACTCGTACTCGGGCTTCTTCCTAAAGAACTCGGCCCAGTGCCTCAGCGCATCGTCCACCTTCTTCAGCGCCGCCTCCCGCTCCCGCCCCCTCATCTCCTCCAGCTCCTGCGCGCTCCAGTGCCGGTCCACGGCCGGGTCGTCGAGCGGCAGGAACATGTCCTCGACCCCGCGTATGTCGGGCGTGCGGTCCTCGGCGAAGCAGCCCGTCACGTACGCCCGCGCCGCGTCGCACCCGGCAAAGTAGTGGTACGACCCGCCCGGCCCGTAGGTGCGCGTGTTGGAGGACACGTCGTAGATTGTGCCGTTGATGGCGAGGTAAATTGGCTTGGACAGGTCGCTGCCGTCGTAGGCGGAGAGTTCGGTCGGTGTGAGGTAGATCGGGCCGCGCTGGGGTTGTCACGACAGTTAGACGGGAGGCTGTGGTGGTGGGTAGAAGGGAGGGAAACGGAGGTGCGGGGGGAAGGCGTACGAATTTCTTCATCCACCATTCCGGATTGACGTATTTGGGCGGGTCGGAGAGGCCCCACGAGTAGGTATCGCCATTTGAGATGAGGTAGCTCAGGCCGATCCAGGCGAGGCCGATGAAGGTGAGGACGCGGAGAATGTCGACACAGAGCGAGGCCGTGCTGTAAGCTTCGTCATCGTCCAGCCGTTCATGCGGGGACTTCCTCCTGGGTTTCTTTGGAATCTGCTCCTCGACTTGTTCCGTGTCCGATTCGACTGATTCGGAAACAAGGGACTCGGTAGATTTGGGTTCGGGCTTGCGCCGCCGGACAGAGGGTTCGTCAGCCATTGTGTGGAGACTGGATATGTCAAAGAAGAATGACACTCTCAATCCTGATCTGTGGAAGATCGAGACGAGGATCACGGCATATCACTTCCGTCGATGGTGCCAGATTGTCTCGCGGGTGAACCGGGTATGCAAGGCTGAGGTGGGATGTTGCACTCGAGCTCCGAAGCGATTGGGCCGTGTGTTCTTCTCTCGTCCTTGGACGCGAGGCTGCACCCCACCATCCCTCGTCGCCCGTGGCAACTACCCTAGTCAGACAAGCCACCAGTGATTGGCAGCATCAATTTGTCAATTGGGGCGGTAAATAACTAGCGAACGTTACAACCAAATTAAACACTCAGTGGCACACGAGACCATTGACATCTCACACATTCATCGCCCACTTGGACGTGGAAGTCGCATTCTGCAGACTACGATGCGCGCATCAGCATACATCAGATTGCATTATCAGTCCTCGTCTTGACTCGCGCTCTCCTTGCCCCGCGACGTTCTCCACTTGCCATCGGATCGGTTCGCGAAACAACATTGCGCATCGCGGCCTTCAGTCCATCCCACAAGGGAGACACAAACATCACACGACCAACAAAGAAGTCGCATTGCATGAGATCATAATAGTAGATAGTACCCGCTCGACAATGTCACGACCGTCGAGCCCCGCCGACGGCGGCCAGCCGCTGCAGCCCGTCTCGCACAATCCCCAGCGCGACTCGGCGCTGTTCTCTACCTCGCAGCAGCAACGCAACAACTTCGGAGAGAGCGCCTCCGCCCGCGACAGCTCGGTCCACGAGAAGATCAACCAATTCAACAGCCTCGCCATACAGACTAAGCAGCTCGAACGCAAGACAGCCGATGCCGCCCTCAAGCGCGCCATGCTCGGGCGCGAGGAAGCCGAAGCGGAGATGCGCCGGTATCGCGACGAGGCGAGGCAGTTGAGGAGGCAGGTTGAGGAGGGAAAGGACAGGGAAAGGAGGGTCGGAGAGAGGTTGGAGGCAGTTATGGTGCGCTGATTTCTCCCCCAGAGCATGCGACAGGGCCGCCCAGCTAACTTTAGCAGGAAAATTACGCACGTGCTAAAGAGACGTACGGCCACTCACAACAATTGTGGGAAAAAGAGATTCGCCGCGCCCGAAAAGAAACCTTCAAGGTGCAAAGCTCTCTCGTTAAGGTGCAGGAAGAGCTCAAGTCCTGCCGGGCGGCGCAGAAAGCCGCCGAGGATGAGCTCCAGGCCGAGCGGGAGCGCAGCACGGCGCGGGAGCACGAGGCCTTTGATGCCCAGTACAAGCTGGTAGGCTTGCAGGCACAGCTGGACCAGGCCCAACAACAAATCAAGATGCTGGAGCAGGAACTCGACGCCATCAAAACGCTGGCCAGGAACGAAGCGGAGCTCAGGCGCCTTGCCTCAGAGGAGGGTGAAGAAGCAGACATTTCTACAGGACCGCGTAAGCGTGCTCGGTTGTCCTCCGCCTCCTCGGCCACAAACGACCCCGAGATGGAGACGGTCACGATGCTGTGGGAATGGGAGAAGCAGCGAGCGGACCGCGCATTGGAGCAGGTTGAGTTCCTCGAGGCCGAATGCCAGCTGAAGATTTGCTCAGCCGCCAGGGAGCTGCGCGGCAACTGTTCGAGCCGGCGGTCTAGTCCACGTCGGAAGCGAGCCAGCGTCCTGACACTATCGGATGCCGGAGACTCGATGATTCTTAGCGAGAGTCGCCAGGCTTCCGTGGAACCCCCCAAGCCGACGCCCAGGCGGTCCAAGACGGACATGCTCAGGGTGGACAGGGAGCCAAGGCGAAGCACCATCTTTTGTGCTGCCGAAGGCATCTTCCGGACAGTGCCTCAGGCTGAAGCCGATGCCATAGCAGCACAATCGGCAGCCTCGTCGGTAGCATCACACACCGAGTCGGCACCGAGCATGCCCATCACGCCGACGGACAGCGACCCCATGTACCGCCGCACGCCGTCGGTCGAGCCCACGCAGTTTGCCGTGAACCACAAAGAGCGCACCTCGCTGCTCTCGCTGCTCGACGCACCGCACCGACGCGACCCCAGCCCAGAGTTCAACATCCCCACAACCCCGGGTCCGGACCCTGAAGCCCACCGAGCCGAGCCCGAGGACGACCCCAATGCGCCCTCGACCATCAGACCCGCCCACCTCCCACCCCGCGACATCGCCATCCCTCCGCTCGAATCCTCCTCCTCTTCCATAACCGCCCCCCTCACCGACCCTCTCCCATCCCACACCACCGCCGAGCCAGTACTCCCGCGAACCCGCCCGCACACCACAACCTCGCACTACCAACCAACCGCAAAGACGGTGACAACAACCAAAGTCCCGCTGCGCGAGGAACCCGCCGACGGCCCGACGCTGGCGCAGCGCCTGATGAAGATGCAGCGCACCCCGTCGCGGCAAACCGGGAACAATAACGAGAACGGCGAGGACGACGACCCGGACAGGCCCAGCTTCGACACGACCAACCCTGCGCTGACGCCCACCATGTCAAGGGAGCAGGCGCTCGCGCAGATCAGGGAGCGCAGGGGCCGGGCGAGGAGTGTGGGGCGGGTTGGGTCTAACGGTTCCAACTCGGGGTCGGGTTCGGGTTCTAGTGCTGCTGTTGGGACTGGCGGTGGGAGTTTGGGGGAGGTGAGGAGGAAGGTTTCTGGTAATAGTGAGACTGGTGGTGGTGGGGTGGTGAGGAGGAAGGTCAGCAGCGGGGAGCTGGTTGGAGGGCGGAGGGTTTATGGTGGTGGTGGTGGTAGTGGAGCGGAGGAGAGGGGTCGGGAGAGAGAGGTTCGGCGGGAGGTTAGTGCGCCTACTGCTGCTGCTGCGGGGAGGAACGGGACGGTGAGGGGCATGTCGGCTGTGAGGAGGGTCCGGTCCTGATGGATTACCTTGCTCTGGTGGGTGGTTTCTGGTTTGCTTTTTGAGTTGTGTTTGTCTTGGAGCTGTTGGATTAGGGTGGTTGGATGCAGTGGTTTGTTGAGTTGTCGTTTGGTGGTGTGGATGGATATCCACCCGAAAGAAGGCGATCTGGACAGAGGCTGAGTTTTTCCTTATTGTTGGTTGATTGTCATGACCCTGGGGCCGGGGAGGAGGGCTCGCTTTGTTAGCGGCGCCAGCATTTGGCCCGGTGTACATGCTTTCTTTTTTAACAGGGCAAGCATTCACACTGGCGTTGGCTGGTGCATGGTTCTGGACATTGTATTGGGACTGGCTAGCCTGTAGTGTTTTGTGTTTGTATCTTGTTCTGCTTTGCATAGGACAGCGAGGGATCGTTTTAATGCATGTTCTTTACACTTGATCAAATCCTGTCCTCAGATCCAAGGCTTTTCTTATGCTGCTGGAGCTATCAGCGGCCTCGTTTGATAGTGAGGTATGACACGGGTTGTAGGCACGATCCTTTCTTGTATCTGATTCCTTGACGTAAGGCAACTTGCTTAGAACGAAGTTGACAGGACATTGGCAGAACCTCAGAGAAACATACCACTTGACACACCATCAGCGGTTCCCTTGGCGCTCAGAACGCGAGAACTAGCCCAAGCACACAAAACCTAACCTTGAATCTCAGAAGCACCCATCCCTTCAACTCAATCCTCCTTCCGGCCTCATGCTCAACATGAAGCGCCGTAATCCCCGACTCACCAACGGTTGGTGACCAACCTCACTCCCATCCATCACCATAGAGCTATGAACATTGGATGCTCATCCCACTGTCCACAGGCACTTTCCAGTGCCAATATCAACTTGAAGCTGGCTAAGTGTCAGAGGCTAACTGACTACATGCAGTTTTTTACACAACCTATTTGGACTGATAACCGGATCCTGGAGGCAGAGTAGTGGTGGGCAGTCTCGTACAAGCAAAAGTGCAGCTCTTCACTGGTGCCAATGTTGATATTCAACTGTTTTTGGAGACTGTTAGTTCTTCTCAGCCATAATACAATATCTCTGACTACACGTCAGGAGCAGAAGTCTCCGTGGCGTTCTGACAGTCGTGAAAAGGCAGCAGTTCGTTCTTGGATGATGTTCACGGGTCTCATCATTTGAACGTTCAGGAAGTCCTCTTCAAATCCTCGGCTCCTAGCTGTATATTGAGAATTGGCCGCTACTACATCAATGTGGCAAAATAAGCGCGAATAGTTCAGTGGTTAGAATTCTCGCTTCCCATCCTGTCTTGGAATAGCGAGTGACCCGAGTTCGAATCTCGGTTCGCGCATTGCCTTTTGCTTTGACATTTTCCCTATCAAAACTTCAAAGTTGCCTGAGCCCCTCTCTTAGAGCTCAAGATCTTCGAGATCCATGGGTAGTGCGAGATTCTCTTGTGGTACGTAGCCTTGTAACACTGCTTTGGAAAACTCTCGCGAGTCCATTTCATGGACATCAAGAAGAGTTGGGCGACAACCTGAACTGCCAATCCGTCAGGAGTGTCTTGCCAGCTGGCAGTGATTACTGACCACCCAACGATTCCAGCCCTACCTAGTCATACCTTACGTTAACCGCTCGGACTCTGGAGGATACTGGCGGCAACTGCATGATTAATGACCCATGATAAACCACAGAATGCTCCGTAACCTGGAAAGGTCAGGCTGCCAGTCTAGTTTTGCTGAGACATGATTGACGTCGACGACGCCACTTGAACCATGTCGACCACAGCCGCCGAGGACGGCTTCCCCGAGCCGGAGTCATTGATCTCGGCCAACCGAATTCCTAAACTCCTCCCACATGAACGTGTCTTTCCGATCCAGATAGGATGTGAGCTGTTCAAGCTCTCGGGCGCGTCCATTTCATCCGACGGTGTGTTTGCCCGCCAGTTGGGGGTGTCCAGGCTGTGGTCTCAGGTTGTGTGAAAGCTCGCTGACACGGTGACACACAGCACCCTCGTACTTTTCCCAGTACTTCCGCTGCCAGCTCAAGCAAGCAGAAGAGCAGGGCCTCGACCCCGCCGCGGTCATCCGCACCCTCTACATTGACCGCGACCCCATCACCTTCCGCGACATCTCGCTGCACCTCCAGGGCTACCACGTCCAGCCGCGCGACTCAACCCACTTTGTGCGCCTCTTCGCCGACGCCCAGTTCTACCACCGTAAGTCAAATCCCATGGTAACGTTATCCGACCATCGGGCTCCACATCCGCTAACAGCTCTCCCCGGCCAAAAACAAACACAGTCCCCAAACTAGTCTCCCAGCTCTACGAGGAACCCATCTTCACCACGGTCGGCGGCGTGCAGTTCCGCATCCCGCGCGACCTGTTCCTGGACCCGGGCAACAGCCCCAACTTCTTCACTCTCGGCTTCGCCGCCTTCTTCTCCGCCCCCGGCAGCGACCTGTTCCCGGGGCTCGACCGCGATGGCCTGCTGCGCCCGCCGTCCATCATCCCGCCCTCGGTCGAGGGCCGCAGCCCTGACGTGTTTGCGCAGCTACTACACCTACTAAGGGGGTACCCCGTGCACGTCCGCGACGAGGAGCACAGGGCCGAGCTGCTGCGGGACTGCAAGTACTACAACTTCAAGGGCGCCGAGCAGCGGCTGATCCCGCATGCCATCGCCTTCAACTTGGCGCGGGGCCGGGAGGAGATTGTGGTGCGGCTGAGGGATCTTCTTAAGAGTGGGATCTCGGTTGCTGGGGAGCCGACGGCGGGGGATCCGTTTCTGGCGTGGGTCAACTATGCCCGGCCGTATGTGGATGCCAAGGGGTATGAGCTGGTGTTGGAGGTGGACGGGGAGAGTACACGGTTGAGGTTGGAGGCTGGGTCGGGGTATGGTGGCGGTGGAGGGGGGGCTGTGGTGCATGCGAGGGCCGAGTTCTTTGGGGAGATGAGGGTGCGCATGACAAAACTGCTTGAAGTGGTTTCTGCCAAGCTGAACTTGCCGCCCACGCAGGAGTTGATGGGGCTGTTGATGACCCAGGGGGCGGGGGAGGGAGCGTCACCTAGCCCGGGGCACACGCCGCTGAGTGAGGATCTCGTCAAGGTGGTCCTCGACTCGTATTCGAGCGTCGTATTGGATGGCAAGCCGTGGGCACCGGCGGCTGAGGACGACGACATCTGGGGTGGAGGGCACACCGACACGACACTGATGCCTAGGAAGAGGAGGAGGACAGACGAGGGTCAGGGTGGTGAGGAGGAATGGATTGTTCGAAGGGGGCAATGGCGGCTGAGAATACAGGGAACCAGGAATGGCAAGGCGGCTGTTGAGTGCTGCTTGGTGGCTGTCAAGCTCGACGCATACAGTTCCGAGCGGGCGAGGAATGCGCAGAGGCCTTTCTTGGGTGTTTAGGCTTCACTCGGATCGAGACATGCCGCCTGGTTTATCGCCGAGGTGTACGGAGTATTGTTGGCCTTTTTTGGTGGTCCCCATCTTTTGCTTACCTCAGATGTCCCGGATCACTTCATGATACCTTGATTTTCCCGTTCAGGAACTGAATATGTCAGGACAGCATTGGGGCTGGCTGGTTTTAACTTCCTAATCGTCGTGCTTTTACCCTCTGTACCTATGGAAGAGTCTCTATATCCGTACTCCATAACTTCCAGTGTTGGCCGATGAATCGCAGGACTGAGTGAGTATCCGTTTCAACCAGAGAATTGGTTGGGCTTGGTGTTGGCAAATGAACTCGGAACGGTCAAGCCGTGGGGTTGACTTTTCCTTTTCTCCACCGACTTGTCTCCTCATTGCAAAGTACTGTATCAATGAGAGAACTGCTGTCAATCCAGGTTGCGCCTTTCTGCGGCCTTGCTTGATGTCTTTGTCTCTGAAAATTTTGATGTCCTGAGGTGACTCCTGAGTGAAGGAAGCCGACGTTGATGCTGGAGATTGTGAGCGGCAATTCCCTGTTGATTGGGACCACGGGGGGCCCTGTCGGACGCACGGACGCACCAGACCCTGCATCTCAATGGACGGCGCGACTGGCTGATAACTAAAGCAGGGTGGGACCAGGGGCGCTTGCCTTGATCGGGAACGCTACTGTCAACAATCAAATTTCCCCACCAGCGGTCACCCAAAGCTGACCCTCAGGCTTCCCTGAACCCTCAATTTTCCACTCTCCGCCAGTTTGCGAGTCGTCCCTCGGCCTCCAGTCGCCATTCCCGATCTGCTCAACTTTCCATTCACCAACTTGCACGCTTTCTCGACATCACTATCAAGATGCGTGAGATTATCAGCTTGAACGGTACGTTAGGGAAAGCATCACTGCATTTTTGTCGCCCCAGGTGGCGCGATTCTCTGCACACCGCATCTATCGATGCTTGGGGCCGCAGCGCAATCCTGCAGCTTCGGCATCGAGAAATCGGGTCTTGGTGTTCGACATCGTTGCTAACATTGTTTTCGAATAGTCGGCCAGGCCGGTTGCCAGATCGCCAACTCTTGCTGGGAGGTATGTCTGTCGCCCTATCGACTTGGCTCAACATTACGGCGAGCTCGGCCGATGCGATGTCTTCCCGCCTCTGCCATGTCGATGATGCTGACGACTTGTAGCTCTACTGCCTTGAGCACGGCATTCAGGTGTGTTCTTTTTGCTCACCGTTCGCTTTAACCTTGGGACCTGTTTACTGACCGCTACTTCAGCCCGATGGCTACCTCACCGAGGAGCGCAAGCAGGCTGACCCCGACCACGGCTTCAGCACCTTCTTCTCCGAGACTGGTAAGACAGTCATCTCCCCTGACCCCCCGGATGCTGGATTCGTCTCTTACAGATTCCCACAGGCAACGGCAAGTATGTGCCGCGGACCATCTATTGCGATCTCGAGCCCAACGTCGTCGACGAGGTCCGCACCGGCGCCTACCGCGGCCTTTTCCACCCCGAGCACATGATCACGGGCAAGGAGGATGCGTCCAACAACTATGCCCGTGGCCACTACACGGTCGGCAAGGAGCTGATCGACCAAGTCCTCGACAAGGTCCGCCGCGTCGCCGACAACTGCAGTGGTCTCCAAGGTTTCCTTGTGTTCCACTCCTTCGGCGGCGGTACCGGCTCCGGCTTCGGTGCTCTCCTCATGGAGCGCCTGTCGGTCGACTATGGCAAGAAGAGCAAGCTGGAGTTCTGCGTCTACCCCGCGCCCCAGACCGCCACCTCGGTGGTTGAGCCGTACAACTCGATTCTGACGACCCATACCACTCTCGAGCACGCCGACTGCTCCTTCATGGTCGACAACGAGGCTATTTACGACATCTGCCGTCGCAACCTGGGCCTCGAGCGCCCCAACTACGAGAACCTCAACCGCCTGATTGCTCAGGGTAGGTCACTGCCCGGGGACGCTGAACATGATGTGCCAAGCTGACAGGTCGCAGTCGTCTCCTCCATCACCGCGTCCCTCCGCTTCGACGGCTCGCTCAACGTCGATCTCAACGAGTTCCAGACCAACCTGGTGCCCTACCCGCGTATCCACTTCCCGCTCGTTGCCTATGCCCCGGTGATTTCGGCCGCCAAGGCTGCTCACGAGGCCAACTCGGTCCAGGAGATGACCATGTCGTGCTTTGAGCCCAACAACCAGATGGTCAAGTGCGACCCCCGCCACGGCAAGTACATGGCCACCTGCCTCCTGTACCGCGGCGACGTCGTCCCCAACGACGCCCACGCCGCCGTGGCGACCCTCAAGACCAAGCGGACCATCCAGTTCGTCGACTGGTGCCCGACTGGCTTCAAGCTCGGTATCTGCTACCAGCCCCCCCACCAGGTGCCCAACGGCGACCTGGCCAAGGTCAACCGCGCTGTGTACGTCTTCCCTCAGCTTCGCCCTACAAGCCGTGTCGCTAACCCCATGTTAGGTGCATGCTCTCCAACACCACGGCCATCGCCGAGGCCTGGTCGGCTCTGTCGTCCAAATTCGACCTCATGTACTCGAAGCGTGCTTTCGTGCACTGGTACGTCGGCGAGGGTATGGAGGAAGGCGAGTTCTCCGAGGCCCGCGAGGATCTGGCGGCTCTGGAGCGCGACTACGAGGAGGTTGCCGCCGACTCGATGGAGGGCGAGGAAGTTGAGGCCGAGTACTAGGCGCCTTGACAGGCTTGGAACATGACGGCATTCCGGGCTGAATACTCTGGTGGACATGTCATCGTACCGACTTTAGTAACCCTGTGAGCACCCTGTGGCCCACAACTCTTCGGAATGGCCCGCTACGATATGGGTATCCTTGGCAAGCGTGGGGCCCATCATCTTGTTTGTTAGACTGAAAGTGTAGTCGACTTTAATTAAGAGAAACACAGCCGAAGTAGATTGCTGGCTCTCTGTACTCTTTCTCCTTGCGCAACTGTCAACTTCCTGGTGTCTAACAGCAACCTAGCCGGTGACCTCCAGGTACCTTGGATGGTCGCCGTCGCTACATTTCCGAGAGAACCCTATACAGACTATAGCAATGGTGCTCCCATGGTGCTCCCATGGTGTTGGAGCATCAGTCGGAAGCTGTTGTCGTTGGTCGCAGCAGTTGCTCGTCTTCCAGCTTTGGAGTCTGTTGTGTGAGGGTCTGGTTGGGGCTGGGGAGTCCAATCAGGAAGCTAGCTTGCGCCAAGCGAGTCTAGTGCGCCCACCTGCGGACTTTCCCGCCCGCTCTTTGGCTCTTCGCTCGTTGCCCAAGGGAGCTAAGGTTAGGAGTCGCAATCCCAGCCTCACAACTGGACGTGCGCCTGTCTGAAGTCCCCCACCTCGATGCGCATGTGTTTGTCTCGCTCGCATGCCTGTTTCGACTTAACTTCCTCTCCGGCACGGATAACGAACTGTTCGCCAGCCTGAGATAGACTCCTGCGATTGCTCGCCGGGTTAATCAATCAACACCGAGCGTACCGAGCGGTTCCATCCATCGATCACATTCCACTCGAGCGGACCGAACGGCGATTTCCCGACCTGCGAAGTGAAGCTTGAGCTCGCCATGGCTTCAGAAGCGTCAACTGATCCGGGTCAGTGTCTTTTCCGTCTGAAGACTTAAGCGGGACCGTAATGCCCTGCGACCACTTCTGCGATCTCGTGCTTTGGCATCAGCTGACAGAGGACACACTCTAGGGGCCATCAACCTCAACCTCACCCCAGAGGAGAAGCGGGTATACGGTCAATTATTTCGATATGCCGACACCGATAATGTGGGCGTCGTGACTGGGGAGGTGGCCGTCAAGTTCTTCGAGAAGACGAGGTTGGACTCAAGGGTTTTGGGCGAGGTCAGTCCGCAGCATGCATGCTCAGAGGGTATTTACCTGGGAGCGCGAGCGCAGCTGACAGTTGGTTTTGATTCCAGATATGGCAGATCGCCGACAAGGAGAACCGGGGGTTTCTTACCCCCGCGGGCTTCGGTATTGTTTTGCGCCTTATTGGACATGCCCAGGCCGGCCGCGAGCCGTCCACCGAGATTGCTCTGCAAACCGGGCCCCTTCCCAAGTTTGACGGCTTCACACCTACTCCTGCACCGCCGCCGCCGCAGCCCGCGCTGCAGGCCCAAGGGACGGGCGCTCCCGCTCCCATCCGGATCCCGCCACTGACACCGGAGAAAGTGGCACAGTACTCCGGCTTGTTTGAGCGCCAAACCCTACAGAATGGCAACATGCTCCCCGGCGAGGAGGCGAAAAAGATTTTTGAGAAGTCGGGCCTTCCCAACGACGTCCTTGGCCGGATCTGGATGCTGGCCGACACCGAGCAGCGCGGCGCCCTGGTGCTGACCGAGTTCGTCATTGCCATGCACCTGCTCACCTCCATCAAGACCGGCGCGCTGCGCGGCCTCCCCACTATCCTCCCTGCGGCACTTTACGAGGCTGCTACGCGGCGCGCTCCTGGCGGTGTTGGTATCCCCCGGCAGCAATCTCCGACCACACCCACCCACCCCATCCCAGCCGTCCCGAGGCAGCTTACCGGGCAAGGAGCCCTGCCACAGATGCGGACAGGCAGCCCTCTCGGACGCCCGCCGATGGTGGCACAGACCACCGGGGACTGGCTGGTCACGCCGGCAGACAAGGCGAGGTTCGACCAGCTGTATGACGAATTAGACAAAACTAAGCGAGGCTTCATTACGGGCGAAGAGGCGGTTCCCTTCTTCAGCCAGTCCAACCTATCGGAGGATGTGCTTGCCCAGATCTGGGACCTGGCAGACATCAAGTCCGAGGGCCGCCTGACGAAAGACGAATTCGCCGTTGCCATGTACCTTATTCGGCAACAGAGGACCAAGTCAGCCCCGCTAGCTGCTACGCTCCCTCCCAATCTAATCCCTCCAGCCATGCGGGCTCAGCTACCTCGCCCGCCAGCCGTCACTTCGGCCTCGGTGCCTTCGGCCTTTGAACCCCCGCCGCGGCCTCAACCGCCGCAGCCGAAGCCCTCAGCGCTGGATGACTTGTTTGGTCTGGACGACATCCAACCTCCCGCCCCGGCTCAGGTCCCGGTCGGCACTGGCGGCTCTGCCGGCGGAGATCCGTTTGCGACAAGTATCAGCCCGGCCGCTCCGTCCTCACCTGCTCGGCCCTCTCCTTCGACTTCGACCTTCAAGCCTTTTGTCCCTTCATCATCTTTTGGGCGTGGCCTCACCTCGCAAGTCACTGGGGGCTCCACTAACTCGGCTACGGTCAAGCCTGTCGCTGTAGACGACGACTTGCTGGGTGATGCGGAGCCGGAAGTGACCAAGAAGCTGAACAGCGAGACGACTGAGCTTGCCAACCTGTCCAACCAGATCGGCTCCCTCACCAAGCAGGTACAGGACGTGCAGGGCCAGCGCACAGCCACCCAGAACGAGCTGAGCCAGTCCAGTACGCAAAAGAAGAACTTTGAGCAGCGCCTTGCCCAGCTCCGCGCGATGTACGAGAAGGAGGCACAAGACGTGCGCTCGCTTGAGACGCAGCTCAATGCATCCAGGAACGAGACCAAGAAGCTGCAGACCGAGTACGCCATGGTCGATGCTACTTACCAGGAGCTGCAGAATCAGCATCGCCAGGTCGTCGCTGCCTTGTTGGCAGACCAGCAGGAGAATGTAAATCTGAAGGAGAAGATTCGGACCGTGAACGCCGAAGTTGCCCAGCTGAAGCCGCAAATTGAGAAGTTGAAGTCTGAGGCCCGGCAGCAGAAGGGGCTGGTTGCGATCAACAAGAAGCAGCTGGCCACCAACGAAGGCGAGCGTGACAGGCTGAAGGTTGAGGCGGAGGATCTCACCCGGAGCAACGAGGAGCTGGCCCGCCAGATCAGCGCCAGCAGCTCGCCGACGCCCGCTCAGGTCGCCAGTCCCGCGCTTTCGGCAGCGAGCGCTAACAACCCGTTCTTCAGGCGGACTGGCAGCACCGACATCACTTCGACCTTTTCGCCTCCCATGAGGGCGTTTACTGATAAGGCGTTTGACGACGTCTTTGGACCCGGACCGGCGGGCAGCCAGGCCGGCACGCCGCCGCCGCCGCCCGCTGCGGCGGCCGTGTTCAGACAGAACACGGGCGCCTCGACCGGCAGTGTTGGCTCGTTTGCCACGCCGGCCTCGACGAGTCCTAACGCGAGCCGAGACGTGGCGGCCCCTGCCGAGACTGGGCGGAGCACCCCCGCTTTCCCGCAGTTCGTGGATGCACCCGAGTCGCTGAGCACGTCTCGTCAGGTCTCGCCGCCGCTGAGCAGGACCGAGACAAACCAGGAAGGTGTCGCGGCACCCCTGGAGCCGGCGCAGACTGGGCAGAGTCTGGCGTCGGGGTCCGGGTCGGACGCGAGGGCTGCCTCGCCTGCCTCGGCGGCCGAGACGAAGCCTGCGTTTGGCTCCATCTCGGAGGGGTCCAAGAAGGGACCCGAGGCGGATCCGTTTGCTGTGGCTGATCAGGACAAGGCCAAGGAGGATTTCGAGTCGGCGTTTGCGAGCTTCAAGCAGGCCAGGGCCACGACCGGCTCAAACGCTGATACCTCCAAGGCTTTCACCAACTTCAGTACCCAGTTTCCTCCCATCTCGGAGCTGGAGCGGGACGAGGAATCGGACACGGAGAGCGAGCGGGGCGGGTTTGACGATGACTTTGCCCCTGCCTCGCCTCCGTCGAAGATGGCTGAGAAGGGCGCCGAGTCGAGGTCAGCATCGCCTGTGGTTTCCAAGGCCACGCCTGATGTGGGTGGTGCCGCCACTCTGGCGGCGTCCCCCGAGCCGGCTGCTGCCAGGTATGCATAAGTTCGGCGCTTGCCTTTTTTGTCAATCTGATCTATTTTCCGCAATCTTCCGATGATTGAAACCGTTAACACCCTCCACAGTGACAAACCCGCCGCCGCCACCACCACCGCTACCACCAACAGCTTCAACAACCTCAGCTCCTCCAACGTCGACGACATCTTCGGCCCCCCCGGCGCCGCAGCCAGCAGTACCGCCCCCACCGCGTCCAAGGGCGCCTTCGATGACCTCGACGACGATTTTGAAGGCCTCGAGGACGCCAAAGAGGGCTCCGCCGACGACGACTTCGCCACCATATCCCGCTCGGGGTTCGACGACTTCAACCCCATGTTTGACAGCAGCCCGCCGCCGAGCCAGCACAAGAGCGACTCGGCGCACACGGCCGCGGCCTTTGGCACGGAGAGCAGCTTCGACTTTGCCTCGCTGTCGGGCGCCTCGGTGGCGGGTAGCAGCCACGGAGGTCCTGCCGCGGGAGCGACCGGTTCCGCCCCTGCTGCTGCTGCTGTTTCTACTCCCGCCGGCGGTGCTCAACCCCAACAAGCCGGAGGGAGCGCCAAGCCTGCAGCTGCCTCGCAAACGCAAATGGCGGCTGTTGAATCCCAGCAAGACTGGGACGCGCTGTTTGCCGGACTCGACGACGCGGCTGCCACGCCGACGGCGTCGTCGCATATCCTCGCCACGGGCGGCGGTGGTAGCAACGGTGAGATTGGTGCTGCTGCTGGTGCCGCCACCGGGAGCGGGACTGCGGAAGCAAGTGGCAGTCTCGCTCCCGGCGGCTCCGGCGGCGGCGGCAGCAGCAGCAGGCCGATTGCGCCGGGTAGGGCGCTGACGGAGGAGGGCGAGCACGATGATCCCATCTTGAAGAACTTGACGGGTATGGGGTATTCGAGACCGGCGGCGCTCGCGGCACTCGAGAAGTATGATTATAACCTTGAGAGGGTAAGTTATGCGAACCCCAGCGGCGGCGGCATGAATATTGCCACCGCGAGTACCGAATCTGGGGATGATGAGAGGGTTGGGGCGGGGAGGGGTAAGAGGGTGAGGGCTTGATTTCAACACACACACACACACACACACACACACACACACACACACACAAAGCATCACAGCGGGGTGTTTAAACCACTGGTGGAATGCGGTGTCCCTTTGCCTTGGTGAGATATGGTTTGGCTGACGGTTTCTTCGATGTCGATTCCCTAGGCCGCAAATTATCTGGCGAGTCAGTCATAGCGGGTTGCATACCTACCCGAGAACCGAGGTCTATGAAGGGAGTCTGGTGGTGGCTGGGTATTGATTGTCAGTTAATGCATCGGGAGGACGGGAGGACCGGGGTGGCAGCGTGTTCGACGTTTGGTGTTGTTGTAATGGGATGTGTTGGAAGACAACTTGAATGGGGTCTGGGTCGTGTTGCGACGATGAGTGATACCTTTTCGTTCCCTCTCTCTCTCTCTCTCTCTTTCTCTCCCCCCCTTTTCCTTTGTTTCCCTCCCTTCCTCTCTGCTTTTCTCACATAGCTTTTCCTTGCCATTGATTCTCGGATTTAGTTTACTTCAGCCCCCCGCAACATGTCTTGTCTCTATTTAGCGCTTGCTATACCACCTAACGGTGCGTCACATCCTTGGCCGGAGGAGGCACTTGTGGTGGTGGCTTGCGGCTTCCTTTCTGCGTTGCCGTTCATTTTGTTGATCGTAATACTATTTCGGTTGCATGGATGGCTGGTGGGATGCTGTTGGAGCGAGCAGTGAGGGCCAGGACTGTGGACATAGCTCGTGTTGTTGTGTACATACACTGTAGGAAGAGTATGTATATGCCCCGTTGACTTTGTGACTCCCGTCCATGTCTTGTTGACTTTGACTGGTACTGCGTGACACGTTCAGTTTGTTACGCGAGTGGTTGAGGAGCGGACAGGACGGGAGCCCCGGCGCATGACGAGTTCACGTGACTGACACCCGACACGTCACGACGGCACCTAAAGAACGGCACACAGATGCGCGTTTTCACATCAGACTGTGAGGATAGCGAAAGCACTTTCCACTTGTTCTAATTATCAAGTCACGCCGATTGATTCTAAGCAAGGCGCCCCGCGGGGCCCGCCGCGTCCCCAACATGTTGTCAAACGCGAACACGGAAGGCACCGACGACGCGGTGAACTCGCCCGAGCCGAGACGACGTCCATTGCGCTCCCCCAAACCATCCGCCAAAGTCCGAGACACGTTGATTTCCCTCGAAAACAAGACAAAGCCGGTCAAGAACACGTTGGGTATCACCGCGCGACCTGATGCCGCGCCTACCTTGGATGGAAGGGCCAGCGTCGCGCAGAGGATGCTGGCCGATGTCGGCGAAACGCGTC
>MU863631.1:360645-394401 GCA_033575675.1 Parathielavia hyrcaniae
CTCTCGACTCGACAGTTGAGACCACTAACTCTTCTCTCCTTCCTCTAACCCCCCAAGCACCCTCGTGGCTCTAACCGCAGGACTCGCTTTAGCTGCTGAAGATAGGACGCTAAACACTTGGAGAACATAGCCTTCAAGCGCGCCTGCAACATGTCAACTAACCACGAGCTGTCGACGATAAGTCACATCTGGTTTGAGGATTACTGCTTTGGGAATGACAACTTTAAAGGGCTTGTACGAGATCAGGGAGATATCTTGACGTGTCGCCAAAGAGCCGCTTTGACGTACGACTGTCTGAATCTCCTTCGGCGCGAGGCCAGCATCTGAGAGTGCTGCTAATTGTGATATGCCGCCAGAGAGCTGTCGGTGAACGGGGTGCGCAGACGGGTGTAGGCTTGGCTCGTGGTTGTGGACAGCGAAGCGTGCTTCGGGGCGGTGCTTAGAGTCCAGCCTTCGCTAGACTCCTTGGCGAGGACCGAAAAGGGGCAATTCGTCATACGAGTAGTCGTTCTTCTCTTTCCCTCGCGTAAGTCGTCTAGAGAAGGTGGTCGGCGGCTGCGATCGCATGCGAAGTAGACTCTCAGGAAGCCAGTTGACTCGCGTATTGACCTCTGGGTTATGAAGGCGTAGCCTCGAGGCTCTGCGTACGAGTTAATTGACTTGAATAGGGCGTCGCGTGACTCGAAAAAGTCCTCGGGAGGAAGGCAGTCGTCTGGGAAGGTTGCCATTGTAGTGATGTTGGGCGTTGATCTTAGTGATGATCTTTGGTGTTGAGAGTGTCTTGGTGGTGCGGGGCAATGCTGCGTTAGATGCATTTTTTGGGGACTTACGTAAGTAATGTTAATTACATAAGCGCACAGGAGTGTGCGTCTAGTGGGAGCCGAATCACAGGGAGGGATTATGTAACTAGCATCATGGCCCTTTAGGCTTAGCGCCTCCGGGCGGAATAAATATCCATCCATCCAACGGCACACAGCGCGCAGTGGCAGCATGAGCAAAGCATGGACCCATCTCCGCATGCCCCTTCCTATATATGTATGAGGTCCATGCTCAGGCTCATAACGCCCCTTCCAACGGGTCAAATGGCCTAGTTGGAAAAGGCGTTGCTCGGGTTCCTCTCCTCTCGGGAGGTCTTCTGTTCGAAACTCGCTGCTTCGGGAACCAAACCTGTGCATCCCTCCTTAAGAAGGATGTCGCAGGGCGGGAAGGGGTCGCCGTATCCAAAGTGCCCCATTTAAAGGAGTAAAATCTCAAATTTTCGTAGCCATCCACCCCCTGGGGGGCTGGGTGGTGAGCTTTTTGGAGTTTGAATTTTTTGTTGTTGCTATCTTCTCATGATGTCGCCGTCACAGTCTCACGTGTATCGTTGACCATGGATGGATTTTATTTCGCCCGGAGGCACTAAGCCTAAAGGGCCTTGGCACGCTATTAACATACGATTCGTCCGCTTCTCCCATGATCTCGCACATATCGTTGACCACGGCACATGGATCGCGCCCTTGCCTCGCGCGGTCACGTGCCACCTGACTAACTATTCGTAATTGAATTGAATTTTTGAGTTCCATTCAAGTTCTCTTGGCACTCATTGTTCCTGGCAGTTATTTGCCCCTCCAAACATTCTTTTTACCTCCAACTTTTGCCGAGACCCGACTGGAATCGACACCACCCAACCCTACAAGAACCCCCTTCCTGCTGCACGTTCTCAACGACAAAGAAAATGGCCGACGACGAGCAAATCTCCGTTTACGATGAAGTCGAGATCGAGGACATGACCTACGACGAGACGCTGCAGATCTACCACTACCCGTGCCCCTGCGGCGACCGCTTCGAGATTGCCCTGTGCGACTTGATGGACGGGGAGAATATTGGGGTGTGTCCGAGCTGCAGCCTGATGATCAGGGTCATTTTTGACATGGTAAGCCTCGATATACGCACTGACGTCGAGGGGGGGTTGTAGGGTGCTTATGCAGAGATGGCTGACTCGGTGCGTACCTTAGGATAACCTGCCAAAGCCGCCTGGGCAGGAGAAGAACGAGTTCGTTGCTGTTACTGCCTGAGTTTTACTTCGGGAATAATAGAAGCCAGCACACGAGCCGGTCTTGTTCCACGTAGTGCACTGCGACCAACGGAAACATGGAGTGGCCCAACTGCCGAAATAAACGACGCAAGTTATAGTGGTTACACACGCCTACCACTGCACTTGGACAGCTTGGGATCACTCAGGATAACACTGTGTTTTTCCCTAAATACAATCGGCTCCGAAACAACCCCCCATTACAGCTTGACCGCCATCTAAGTCACACTACCAAACGACTACCTCTGAACTACGAAAATAGTTCGGACTTTACGACCTCCACATGCTGCGGCCTTTGTCTGCACGCACGCGTTCAAAGCAGGGCCACGCCGAGCGCACCAGCAACCGCCAGGCCCATGATGGGCATCTGCGCTTGGTCCAGGTTGGCGCCGGCAGTGGCGGCAGTAGTCGTTTCCGTGACCGTGGCGGTGTCAGAGGTGGTGTCGTACTCGGTCATGGTAGCGGTGTCGTGGTCGTCGTTGTCGTCGTCGTGGTCGTCGGTGGCGGTGCTGACGGTGGCCGTATCGGTGCCTATCGCCACGGAGGCTGCGTTTTTTGGCAAAGGCTTGTCAGCTTGGAATTTACGCAAGAACAGAGGGGTCAAGGGGAAGTAGCCCAGAGACGACACGGAATGGAGCATCATGACGGCGTGTTTTGACACACTTATGTGTGTATTTCCACCACAAGTGTGTTAAAAAGGGAGACGTACTCGTGATGGTATCCGTGACGGTAGCCGTATCGGTCTCCGTTTCATAGCCCGGCGAGGTTGTCAACGTCACGGTCTCGACAAAACCCGTGGCCTCCGTGTCCGTCACCGTCTCCGTCTCGGCGATCACGGTTGTGGTTTGGGCCGCCACCAGGCCTGTGAGAGTCAGGGCCGAGAGGATGGTTGACACGCGCATGGTTGTGGTTGTTGTTTGAGTCCCGAAGACTGGATAGATGGATGGATGAATTTGGAGCGAAGGGATTGCTCTAGCAGGTTACAGGACGGACGAACGTTGTAGCTTCACTGAGAGCCCGAAATTGAAAGTGAAATGGCACGGAGCGAAGGGGATGGGGATGAGGAGGAAAGAGAGGAGGGAATCTCTGTGGGAGGAGGTGGCTAATAACACTCGCCGCCCAAGGCCATGTATTGTACAGAGCTAGTCGGGTGTCGGAGAGGTGCTCCTATGGTCGACGTGGGCCAAGATACTGTTGGCAATCCTGTCGAGCTTTCTCACCTTCTTTGCGGTCTCTTCCGGGGACTGGGTGGACCGAATTGGCCACTCATACTACGCTACTAATTAACCGGTGACGCTTCGATTTTCATCTCAACCCCGTTCCTCTCCATAGCTGGCTGATTGGGTGGCCAGAGACGGGCATTACCTCAACTTGACGTTTGCCTGACTCGCTGCCCATCAGCAACATCACTCATCGACGATGCGGCCGGTTGTTTCCTTGTTTAGGGGAGCCAGGACAACTTGGCGCCATCAATACGTGGTCTCGGCGGTGGACATGATCTCGCAAGAAAGTCTATTGCGCAGTTGCGCCACCGCAGACACATTTCTTTTCCTTCACATCTCCCCAGAGCCGTCTCATCATGTCCAGTCCTCTACATGACACACGTACCCCACATATCACCCATTCTAGACATTTTCAAAGAAGAAGCTCGGTTGACCGGGCAGCGCCGATTCGGCCACGGGCGTCTTGATCTCGACCTCGACCCCGCCGTTGGTCAGATCCTGGCCCGTCTTGCTGCCCTCTTCGACGGCGAGGATCTGCACCGACTCGAGGCCGGCCGTCCGCCTCAGGCCAGGCACCATTGCCTACAACAGTAGTTGGTTAGCAACCACAGGCAGGCACATAGCATACATAAGAAGGAAAGAAAAAAGACAATGACAGAGGACAGGCGGGTAGTAACATACCAAGAGCGTCTTGGCCTCATCAAAAGCCAGCTTCCGCTCCAGCACGGTCTCGGCCGGCTCGCCGTCCCGCAGCCTCTTCTTGAGCGCCTGGACAAACGGCATGGCCTTCTTCATCTCGCCCATCTTGGCGATCCTCCCGTTGAGCTCCTTGTCGTCGACCTTTTGGCCGTTGGCCCCCGCGTCCCACACCTCCCTCAGCAGCTGAATGTACTTTGCCTGCCAGGCCGGGAACGACGCCGTCGTGAAAACGGTCAGCTTCTTGGCCTTCTTGGGGTCAAAGTCGCTCTGCCGGCCCTTGGCCATCTTCTTGAGCTGCGCCGCCTCGGCCGAGTTGATGTTGGACGACGTCTGCCGGACGTACTCGCGCGCCGCCGTCAGGGCTGGGTCCGCGGTGGGCAC
The DNA here is from genome assembly GCA_033575675.1 of Parathielavia hyrcaniae. Lineage (NCBI taxonomy): Eukaryota > Fungi > Ascomycota > Sordariomycetes > Sordariales > Chaetomiaceae > Parathielavia > Parathielavia hyrcaniae. The sequence continues at coordinate 365,023 of MU863631.1, forward strand.
CCGGGGCCAGGTGGCGGATTGGATGGACGACTTCTCGTGCAGGATCTCGATCCACACGTACTCGGCCCAGTGCGGTGCGATCGGAGTGAGCACGAGGGCCTGGAGGCGGATGTACTTGAGGACGAGGTCCTTGTGGAGCGGGATGCTGGCCGCGGTGCAGGCCTCGCGGTACGAGTCGCGGGCGTTGAGGAAGTCGTAGTGGGCCGCCTTGAGGGCCAGCTTGTACGATGTTTCGTGGTACTGCTTCTCGGCCTCGTGCACCAGCGCGTTCATCTCATTGTCGAAGAGGATGTCTTGGAAGTCGTTGAGTGGGCCCGTCCTGAGGTTCTCGTCCTTGATGGTCTCCTCGATCCACTCCTTGTTGGTGTAGAACCTCAGGATGGTGTTGTCGGCGACATCCTCGACAAAGTTGGAATCAGAGATGCCGTCACCGGCATCGGCAAGGGCCACGCGAGCGGCGTCAGCACCGTACTTGCTTACGACGTCGTTGAGAGTCATGAAGTTGCCGGTCGATTTGCTCATCTTCTCGCCGTTCAGCTGAAGATGGCCGTTGGCACGGACCGAGCGAGGCCAGTACTCGCGGGGGAAGAGGGCTAACACGTGTCAGCACGCACAACTACGACCGCACTGCATCAGAAACGTACCTATGTGGTTATACAGGAAGAAGGTAAGATGATTCGGGATCAAGTCCTTGCCACTGACACGGATGTCGAGCGGGTAAAAGTACTCAAAGTCTCTCCTCATGCCCTCCAGGGTCTCCTTGGGGATCCCGGATTTGGAAACGAGCTCGTCCGACATTTGTATCCGGTTAAAGATGTAGTCCCACACCTCGTCAATCATCTGCTCAGCTGCGATGTTGCCCTTGCCCCTGTTTACAGTTAGCTGAGAAGCTGAGCACTCGCATAAATCGCAACTTACTTAGTCCGACCAAAGAGGTCCTTGTGTAGCCATGGAACAATGGTGTAGTAGCTGCGCAATCGTTAGCTCTACACTTCTCTTCCGTCCAACACCCCAACTTACGCCATGTAGATGGTCGAGTCACTAGTTGATGGTCAGCAAGAGTCTCAGCTAGCAGTCTGGCGGAGTACCTCACCTCAAGCTCTCGACGAGGAAGTTGTGGTCCCAAGGAAGCTTGGACCCGAGACCGTAGGTCCGCGCACAAGCCCACTGGTTGAGCCAGTTGAGGACGCCCTTGAATGCGTGTTGGGTGTCCGAGGAATATGTCTCGAGGCCCTTGCCGTCCTTGTTCTCGACATAGTCAAGGGCGACATGGCGCCAACTCTCCTCGCCGTAATCCAGGTACCACTGATCGAGGAGGGCGACGGTGCTGTAGCCGTGTCAGCAATACATCCAGCTTGTCGACCTTGAGAATAAGTCGGAGTCTCACCATTCATCCCCAGACCTCGATACGACCTTGTTTTCAGGCTCCGAGTAGGCAAAAGCTTCACCCTTCTTGATAAGCTGCTCCCGGACCTTGGGCTTGGCAACCTCGACTTTCTCGCCCTTGAAATCGCCCACCTTCAAGACACCCTGGTAGAAGCCCTCCTTGTAGGTGAGCTCCTTGGCCTCAAGGAGCTGCTTGGCATCCTTGGGCGAGGCAATTTTGAGCTTCTTGACCAGGTACGGCGCCAGCAAATCGGATGTTGGTGTCTGGATGATGGGGAAGATCTCCAGCTCGGCCCACTCCTTCTTGATGCCGTAGAACTCGGCCTTTTTGGCGAGCTCGGTAACCATGGCGTAGTCGTCCGGAGAGTCAGAAGGGACCGACGTGACCACACCGGTGCCCTTGGTAGCCAGGACAGACTCCATCGGGAGCACACGGACCTCGGGGTGGAAGCTGAGTGGCGCATGCACCAGGGTCCCGATGAGCTCAGAGCCCCTGATGTCCGCAGCTTTCTCCGGCATACCGTCCTTTTCGAAGATGCCCTGGTAGGCCATATTCCTAGCAGCCCGCTCGGTGATGACGAAGTACTCCTTCTCCGAGGCCTTGAACACACCGTAGGTGAGACTCGGGCCAACAAAGCAGCAGACTTGGCCGTACATGGTTTCGGGCCTGAGCGTCGCAGGGACGAGGTAAACCGAGGCGCCCTCGGGGATCTTGCTCTTGACTGCCTCGGCGGCCTCGGGCGCCCATTCAAGGACCTTGAGCTTCAGGGCAGTGTACTCCTGCGGCAGGACACCCTCGCCCTCGCTTCGGTCGTGGTCCATGCAGGGCTGGCCATCCTTGATGGAGTAGATCGTGTAACGCTTGCCGAACTTGACCTTTTCCAGCTCCTTCAGACGGACCATCTGCCAGCGCACAAAGGCGTCGTAATATGGGTTCGCGTCGGTCGTCACAAATTGGCGCCGCCAGTCGATGCGGGCGCCAAAGTTTGTCAGGTCTTTCTTGCACTCCGGAGGGAAGTATTGCAGCCAGTACTGCGGGTCTGCAAAGTGGTGGATCTCCTGGAGGGGGATGCCGACCGAGTTGAGTATCTGCCACTGGTACTTGGCCTTGACCGTCTTCGCGGCGGCCTTGCCCTTCTTGGCGTTGAACTTGGTCAAGTCCTCCTTTGGCCCCTTTTGCGTCGGGGCAGCAGCCGCAGCAACCTCGGCCAAACTTTCCTCCTCCTTGTAGCGCTCAAACTCCTTGCCGAACATGTCGACCTCCTTGACCAGCTTGTCGGCGGAGGCCTTGATGGGCAGGCCGGTGCAGTGGTAGCCGAGGGGGAATAAAGCGCGCTTGCCCCGCATCCGCTCAAAGCCGGTGTGGAACTCGATCTTGCTGAAGCTGAAGGCATGGCCGGCGTGGAGACGGCCGTTCATGTAGGGATAGGCGATGGTGCCGAAAAACTTGGGGAACTTCTCGCGCAGCTCGTCGGGGCTGATGGAGCCGAGGGGGAAGTCGTCGACGGACGGGGCGTCGACCTCGAAAACGCCATTCTCCTCCCACATGCGCTGGTACTTTTTTTCGATTTCGACGAGGCTATCTCGCTTCTCGGTGCCCTTGAGCTCTTTGGTCTTGGAGACGGCGAGGTCGGCCATGGCTTTGGGCAGCGCCGTGTCGGCCATGTTGACTGTGTGCAAGGGTCAAACCGTAGGAGCCGAGTTGTCTTCGCTCCTCACACCAAGAGGAACCTACAGAAGAAAGACCCGTGCTGATATCGCGTGGTCCAACGTTTTTTGGACTCGGATCTGTGTCGGGCCAGGTCCGGAAATTTCGAGTGACTCCGCTGCCAGCCGGGGCGTTGACATGGAGGGGCAACGCGGGGTCGTTTCCTTCCCCTGCAATGTGGGGTGCTAGGCAGCCACTCCAGGGGCATGCTCTCAACTGTGGCGCCGCTAACTCCCAGGAAACACCAGCCACAGCGCCTCCCTTCGCTGCAGGTCCAGGCCTCGGGATTCGTCCGACTTTTCGCGAATCCCAGTTTCACTCCCAAGCCTCACAAGTCACAACTCACGCCGAGGCCACACCCACCATGTTCCCTACGCTCGTGCGGCGGCTAGCGCAGGCTGCGAAGCCGCAAGTGAACACAGCAGCGCCGAGTTCGCCTTACAAGCTCAAAAAAGTATGGCCGCCAGACATCAAGCACATGACGCCGCCACAGCAACTCCGATTCGAAAAAAAGTACAAGCGCAGGCTGAAGCTCGCAACGGCCCGGCCAAGGTGGGACAAGTTTGTCCGGGTGGGCCAACTATGCACCATAACATGTGAGGGTGGCTGCAAGTTCTTTTCCTCTGTCTTGTCGATTCTAATCTCGGCCTAGTTGTCCTCACGTACATGGTGCTCTTCATGGACTGGAAGGATGTGCCCACCCCTTTTGACCCGGTAAGCTGTCCCGCAGCATAATCCGCCGAGCCTGCCTCTAATCATCTGCCCAGGTCCGCGAGAAGTTCTGGGGATTCTTTGGTGTTTTCACCGAGGAATCGAGAAAGCTCACCATCAAGGACAAGCCGTCCTCGCAGCCGGCCAGCAAGCAGTGATCTGGGCATGGCCCCCCTGCTGTCTCTGCACCTGTTGTATAGTATTGTCCCACCACCCGGAGTTTTGGCGTTGGATACCCGGCAACAATGGCGCGGCGATTTGGCCGCCGTGAAAGAACGATGCCGGGCCTCTCGGCTCACCTTCCAGTCGCGCTCTCCCTGTTGGACCCGGCTTGCTCCCGCCTCAAGGGTAATTAACCTCCGTGATGCCATCCAATGTCGTTCGTATCATCCACCCAGTACACCAGCCTCACCTCACCTCACCTCGTACCCGGCCAAACCATCCCTCCCATCCCCAGCCCCGCGCCCAGCCCCCCTCCCAGGCCCCCTCCACTGCGGCCCTCGTTCACAGGCCGCTTAGCCACCGTCCCCTGCGCCTTCACCCCGGCCACGATCCTCTCCATGTTGGTCTCAATCACCACCCCGCCCACCACCATCTCCCCGAGCGTGGCGTGCAGCGTCTCGTAGTTGAAGATCAGGTCCAGCTCGCACACGTTCTCAAACAGCCGGTCCAGCGCCTCGACGTAGACCTGGATCAGGTCGATCAGCGCGAGCGGGGACTCGGTCGACGTTGAGATGACGATGAAGTAGAGCGTCGCGTAGTTGCGGTAGGTGACGAGGGACGGCACGTCGTTTTGCTCTTGCGCCGACGACGACGTGTTGCTCGTCGACGAGGCGGCCAGGAGCGGCGGGAGCGGGAGGAAGTTGCAGGACCCGGGCGCGCGGTTGGAGACGAGGGTGAAGATTTCGGAGATGAGTCGTTGTTGAATCGATGTGTCCTGTCATGGAGGTGGTGTTAATTCGGTAATTGGTCGTCGCTCGAGGGTAGGGGAAGCTGAAGCAGGGGGGGGGACGGACCAGTTGGGTGTAGAACTTGGTGAGGCGGGGTTGGCCTTGGCCGTTGAAGACCAGGAATGCGTTGATCATGTCGGTTGGAGAGTTGGGTATCACCTGGTGCTATAACGGCGCTCTCATTGTTTCAGGGCTGTTGTCGGGTTTGAACGTGTCAGAAACAGGCCGCAGTTTGGATGGAATACTGTCTCGGTGTCTCGGGGCTGTTCCCTGCGAGAAGGCTCATGGACATGACGTGCGACAGCCCCACGCAAACATGGAACTATGTGGCCTGTGCTGGCCCGGGCAGCTGCGGCTGATTCGTCGATGCAGGTCGCGCTTGCCTGCCGGCAGTTGGGAGCCAAGTGGGGCATTCAACCTCAATCGTCCCAGAAGCTCCAGCTATGTTTGCCGAGCTTGACTTCGGTTCTTGCCAATTCGATATTCGGACAGACATTTGAGTTGCGATCGTCAATTCTATTGTTTCGTTGAGCTACGGAGAAGCTCGATTCATTTCCAGCCAGAATTCCGGGCAGCATTTTGAGCATCCTCTGCATCATCCGATCTCTGACCATGGCACGCCCGATTGCTTCCAAGCTAGCCCGCATCGCCTGCAACGGCATTCACACTAATCGTGTCGCGCGAACCATCCTTCCAGCACTCTCAGCTGCGCCGTTGCTTCTGCAAGCTGCGCCCTGGCTTCCTGCCGCGCACCAAGGTCGTCGTCTTGTCTCAAAGAGCGCCAGCCTTAGCGGCATCACCCCGGATGACAAGGCGCCGAAGCAACCAGAGACCCCACCCATCACCCGGACCCCAGCCGACATCACCGACGACGAGTACCACGCCGTCGCCGATGAATACATGGAGAAGCTTCTCAACCACCTAGAGGCGCTACAGGACACGCGCGAGGAAGTGGACGTCGAGTACTCTGTCAGCCCAACCTCCCCTTTCCACCCCTGTCTACCACAAAAACCAACTAACAACCAACCAACCCCCCAGTCCGGCGTCCTGACCCTCTCCCTCGGTCCGCACATCGGCACGTATGTCATCAACAAGCAGCCGCCCAACAAGCAGATCTGGCTGTCGTCGCCCCAGACGGGCCCCAAGCGCTACGACTACGTCGTCTTTGGCGAGGGCCAGCACGAGAAGCAGGACACGGCCACGGGCGACTGGGTCTACCTCCGGGACGGCTCCACCCTGAACGATCTGCTCATGGACGAGCTGGGTATAGACCTGCGCGTGTCCGACACGGAGCTCGGGAGCTAGCAGCCCCCGACGTCGGTCATGGGGGAGATTCCTGGGAAATGAGGTAGAGATGGGCTGGAGGGTCCCTTCCTTCGCAGGCCGGGCTGTGTGTTTTACTATCGAGGTCAGCGTCTTAGCGGGTTGGTCAAGGTGGTGGATATGAGCTGTTGTTCGAAAAAACACAAGGTTATGGAGCTTGAAGGGGAACTTGGGTCTGTGGTGTGACGAAGCGTGTGTGCTTCTGCGGGTTGGCACTTCGAATGCTACGAAATGGGACAGTGCATACTAGTATCCTGCGGTGCACTCAAAACGTTTCGGCTGAGCGGTTTTGGACGCTCCCTCCGAGGCATTCATCCTCTCAAAAGTGCCCGTGGATCAAGTGGACGCGCTGGTGTCATCAAGTCCCACATCTACTCCGCAGCGAACTCGCCCCAAAATGCCCCCGTCTCCCAGACCAAGTATTCAGCATCGTCAGGATGTATCCATTTTACAGCGCCGGAATCGCCGTCCACAGTGCGGCTATATCCGCCCGGATGCTCCGTGGCAACATCGCCGTTCCCTGGCTGCCATACCGGTACTCCGTTGTAGAACTTGCGAGACAGCGGGGCGAGGCCCCCAACCGTGAGCGGCAAAGCGTATATCCCTTGAAAGCGTCTTAATCCCTGGACCAGCAAAATATACAGGGCATAGCGCAGCGAGATCAAGCTCGACTGCCGCGGGAATACCCAGCAATCCACGGCGCAGTTCTGATCTCGGATGTCTTCGGGCCGGTCTGCTCGAAACTGCAGGAGCAGAAGCGTCTCTCCGTCAAAACATAACACCTGTGGGCACTGGTATTGGTCTGCGTAGCTGAGTTTGATTTTGGTTAGCCGGTGGCTTCAATTGGGAGAGCATTGAGTAATCCGGAGCCCATCCTCGGGGGTCCGGTTTTGGGGTGGACATGAGGGGAACGAGTGCATACCCGCGTAGCTCTTGCGACAGTCGTAGCTGGTTGGCCGCCCCCGCCAGGCTGCCTTCCTGCCACCGACTCGGCTTGATCAGGTTCCGCTTCATTTCGCCGATGGCGAGGACCGTCTTGTTTCTAAGGTACTTGACCGTGTAAGTCGAGTCCACCTCCTCCGAGATGCTGACCTCGCGCGGCGGTTTGATGTGCGAGGACTGCGTGACCTCGCGGTGCTCGCGCCAGGCGGCGAGTGTGACATTGGAGATTTCGGTGTGAAACCACAACTCGCAGTCAGCTTCGGTCTCGAACCGCCAGGTCCGCGGATTGGGAAACACTGCCGGGCACTCCATGCGGACATCATCGTCCAGGAACCACGGATGGAGGCCCTGGGTGAGACGGGCGTCGGTATATCCATTATTGTCAACGAAAGTGTGCACGATGAGGTTCTGGATCGGCCGGTAGGCCCGAGCCCATTGCTTGTCGGTCTGGGTGAGGTACCCCGCGTTGTGAACCGGGTTCGCAGGGGCTTGGTGCACCACGTCGGCGACCGTGGTAGTCATGGTGGGGAATGGCCAATGTTGACTTGGAAGAAGTGGAAAGACTGAAGTGCGAGATCATAATGCTCTTGGCCTCAAACAGGCCGGTCTCTGCCATTCTTATGACCTTCAACGCAACTGAGGCTTGACAGACTCAGTCACCAACGGAACTCGGCGCGTGGGGCTCATGTGATGTGGAGGCCGGAAGGACGACGCAGGCAACCGCCAATGAAACGTGTTTCTGGCGCCCGGAAGAGGCTTAGAAGGGCGTTTCGCTGAGGCAACGCATCAGTTGGCGCCCAGAGGGTACCGAACGCTCGAACAAATCCAGGTTCCGGTTGTACTTACTTTTCTACTGCAATAAGACCATCCTCCCAATAACAATACTGATTGTCCTCGTATCTCTGCCCGAGGAAATCGACGATCCACTTGATGTCAGACTTGATCAACTTGTCTGGCATGGGCCACTCATGCAGCCTTTCAAGATCGACCGCCATAACCGTGTCTCCTACGACGTGGAAGTTGTCGAGCTTGACGTCGTCTTGGAGGACTTGGAACTCGGCCAGTGGAGTCACAGTTTGCGAAAGCATTCTGCGTAGCTCCGAGACTTCCAGAAGCGAACCCTCGGGTTCGGCCAGGTTTGCACCGCCAATGTCGGACAGCAGCAGTGCTCTCACCTTGTCGTAGCGAAACTCCCCAAAGCATTGTGGGACGAGGACGCCTTGTAGAGAGCGCACTCTCGCGTACGCCCGCTTCTCTGCTTCGAATTCCTCATCCCAGCCTTCCTTGTACTTCTTGAAAATGAGCTGCGAGGAGAGGTTCCACTCCGGAAACCAAGAATCGAACCAAGTCTGGACGGGGGAGGGAAGACGGTGGACAACTGCTCGAAGCAGTGACTGGGCAACAGAGGGATGGAGACGGAGCCGGACGACGTTCTGGTGTAGAAAATCCACTGGGGATGCGGTGGCCTGGAGGAAGCGGGTTCGAAAGCGGAACCACTGCTCAAGTCGGTCAGCAAGTGCCGAAACGAAAACACAATGAAAGCTAGAGCAAAGTCAAGAGGCGCAACCATACCACCGTCTTCGAGCTTTTAGGAGCAGCTGAGAAGTTCGGCCCGAGTTTTAGACGGCCAGGGGGGCGCCGAGGTGGTGGAGGCGGTGGTTTGAAGTTGGAGAAATCGGGTGCGCCGTGGTATTGGGTTGGCCCGCTCTTGGCACATGTTGGAATCGGAAATGGGTAAACTCTTATCCCGTTCGACACCGGATTGAACAGCAACAAGCTTGGTTCTGTTCTGTATGGGTCGAATGAAACTGATCAAAATGAAGGCTCTGAACATGTTTGAAATGGTGGCATGAGCGGTGGTTGTTCGGCGCGTAGATGCAGAAGAGTCAAGGATCAGTTCCGGATAAGGTAAGGTGCCTATCAAGGTACGCGCTGCGAGCCCGGCTGCATTCAGACCCCCCTGCAGGCACAGACCACCTTGCACTTGCATAAGCTAACCGAACTGGCAAGAAGGCCCGGGCAATTGCATACGAAGTGATAACTATCGCACACTGCAAAAGGCCCCAACCTGATCTTCATTACAATCCCCTGAACTCTGGCACGTAAAAGGCATTCTGAAAAGGCTTGTGAGAGTGAAGCGGAGATGTTGATTGAGGCTATTTTATATACGGCTCACGGCAGCCGAAATGATTTTGTGGTGTTGTCAGTTCGCCGTTGGAGAAGACCCTCCAGTAAATATTAGTTATACGAAGTATAGGGATCAAATGCGCAGGGCACTTCTACAGCAATCGCTACGCGTCCTCTTTGCCCTACAGCAAAGCTTCCTTCCTCCTAACCTGATGGTAGCCTCTTTGAAGCTAATCGCATCGACTGCTTTATATGAAGCGCCTTTGCCTAGTGTTGCTAGCGTATAGAAGTGGTAGTTGCTAGATGGCGAGGTGATTGGCGATAGCTTTAATTCGAATATCGGGGGGGAGGAATTGGTTCATGGGTGGCGGGCGATAACTAAGTAATGCCTCGATTGAAGTTAGCCTATGCAGGTGCAAGGTGGTCTTTACATGCAGAGGGTTCTGAATGCAGCCGGGCTCACGCGCTGCGTGCGGGCACTCTCTCTATTCCGGCTTGGAGATCCCGGATCCAACCCTGAACGAAACGACGCCAGCTTTCAGAAGTTGAACTTCAACCCTGATTCCTGAGTCAGCATCACTATTTCAACATCAAACAGTTCAACAGTAAGGTACTTCCATATTCACAACACAGATATTCTAAGCATAGAGAAGAGCTCTCGGCACATTTTCCAGATCGGATCGTTTCTTCTACCCAAAAATGGGCCTGTTTGGCGTCGAGTCTTGATTTTAGAGTCGCAAAGTCTTCCGCTCATAATTTGGTAAACCTTACGGGGAACTGCAAAAGGGCGGCAGCTACATAAAACACAGATACCTTAGGTTCCCGAATCCTGACCACCTCGCCCAACACCCTACACTTCCCCCCCTACTCACCGCCATCATCAACATAAACGGCCGGATGCCCAACTGTCGGCCCAGCCCAGTCGCGCTTGGCATCGAAGATCCAGCGCGGGCCATTGGTGCTGAAGCCGCCGCACTGGTCGGTGACGATGCACACGGGGCTGCCGCAGCAGGTGCCGACGGCGCAGACGCTGCCCAGCGGGCAGTCGGCGCTGGTGCCGCAGGCCGGCAAGCCGGCGCAGGGCGTGTCGCCGTCGACGCAAAAGCCGGAGCCGCCCGTGACGGAGGCGCACACGCACGACCCGCCCGGCCCGCAGGGGCCGAAGGTGGAGCACGTCTGGCCGGTGCACGAGTTGAAGGCGCAGGCGCCATTGGTGCAGCCGCGCGAGGGGCACTGCAGTGAGTGGGGGAAAGGGGGGTCTGGGTCAGCGTGTCTGTTGCTTACGGGACCGTGAACGTTTGGGGAGGGGGGGGGGGGGGGGGGGGCAAAGGAAAGGGCTGGCCATACGGTAAACCCACAACTCCCACAGTTATCCGGGTCCGTCGTGGCGTCGACGCACTGGTCGGCGCACGCCGTCAGCGCCGGATCGTTGCACGCGCAGTGGCAGTACTGCTGCTGCGCGCGCGTGTACACCTCGGCCCCCGCCGGGCCGGACACCTTGGAGTGGTAGAAGTGGGCGAGGTTGTTGCACGCCGCGAGCATGCGCGAGCCGGGGTCGTGCTCGGCCGCGCAGATGGCGAGCATCCTGCTCAGGAACTCGGTGTTGCACGATGCCATTGTTTCGGAGCAGACGCCTGGTCGGTTGAGGTTCGATCTGTCAGTGCCATTACAGATTGTTGGTTGAGAGGGAGGGACTGAAGGAGCAGAGGAAAGACTGGAGGTGTGTGGAAACGGTGGGAAAGAACTCAAGTAAGGTACTCACCCCAGCAGATATCGTGAAAGTTACAAGCCGACTCAAACTCCAAGTTCGGCACGAACCACCCGCGCCAGTCGGCCGGCCCGCATCCGTTGGAGGACTGCGGGACAGGGGGACTCTTGGTGACTGCGTGCTGCACGGGAGACGGGCACTTGGAGCCCGGGGGCGTGACGACCTCCTTGGGCTTGACGTAGAAGCCCTTGGGGACGTGAATGTCGCGCGCCTTGCGCAGCCTGCGGGCCGCCGAGAACGCGCTGGTGACGGCGATCTCGCCGTTGTCGCGGACCGTGAACTGGAACTCGACGCTGCCGATGATGCCGGCCGTGGCGAGGCCGCCGCACTCGACCGACCAGATGGTCGTGACGTACTCGCGCGTGCCCGTGGTGGGGTCGGCGACGTATGACTGGCCGTTGGTGCTGTGGCAGTCTAGGTTAGCACCCGATGTCATTCATGGCACTTACTGGGTGTGAAAAGAGAAACGGCATACCTCGCGCTCACAAACCCGACCTCGCCCGACTTGAAGACGGCAAAGTAGAGAGGGCTGGACCCGGTATTGACAATATCATAGACTCCAGCGGGGGCACCGGCTGGTTGGGAGAAGACAAATCCGGGAATGAGGGCTTCGGGATCTGATGCCTCGACGGCCTTTCCGTTGTCATTGACGATGGCGAGGGCGTTGGGAGTCAGCAGCTCGAACTCGCCGCCACCGACCGGGTCAAAGTCGCAGCTGGCGTATGAAGCCGGGAGGGTGGGCTGGTAGCCAGGGCCCGTGTAGATGGAGGATGGGGTGACGGTCACGGTCACAGTCTGCAGCGGTCCGTCAGTGAAACTAACCCCGGGTTGCTAGCATTGAAGGAGCCGACACATACCTGATCAGCGGCCGTGACGACATGGCTGGTGATGCCGTAGCAGGAGCAAGCACTGGTGTACCGCGCGCTTCCCGAGCACAGCGAAGCATAGGTTGGGACTGTTTTGGGGTCCTCGGTGGGTACCGAGGCCGCCGTGACGGTGCTGGAAAGGGGTCAGCGGGAACACAAGACCGAAGACGGTTCTGTGCCATCGACTCACGCCGTGTGGCCGTACGATGTCGTCACGACATAACTGGAGCAGTCGGCCTTTGCCTGGGACGTAAACACGGGGCCGCGGTGCGTGCCTGTTACAGCCCGAGCGCAGTTGTCGGCGTAGCACTTGCTGCTGTAGTACGTTGCCGCAACTGTGTCGACCCCGGCCAGGGCGAGTGAAAGGAAGATGACCCCAAACGACTTCATGATGGGAAGAAGTAATCTGTAAGGTAAGCTGCTAGCTGAGATCGATCGCGGCCCGGGATGGGTGAGCCTTGCCTGCCTTGAGGACCGTAGGTAATTCCTTGACACGGAGGGTCAACGCGAGCATTATATGACCATTCGTTCATTCATTACTAGTAATGACCAAGACCAGCAACATGATCCATCTTCCCCGCGTCCCGGCCAGTCTTCAGCCCCAAGCCTCGCCGACTGTATTGTCCCACCGAGGACGCCTCATGCTGATGAGGTCGGAAGTCACGGCACAACTACTAGGTACCTTACCTAAGGTAGGCAATAGGCTCCCAAGCAACCACTACGCCGAAACTCATCCCATGCAAGTTCCATCACACCAAAGCCGTCAACATTGCGAGCCCGAATGATGTGTCAGCCGCTACTTACTAAGGTAGGTAAGTACCTTAGTCTTGCCCGGCTCAGGCTGCAGAACAGAGCAATATCAAGTTAGTAGCGGACATGGAGGTATAGCCGTGGCTGTCTTAGGAACAAGCTGCGGGATCCAAGTCACAGTAACCCCCGCGGTTATGTCGGCCTGGATATCACACTGTCGGTAGGTCACCGTAGACAGTGAAGTGAGTGAACCCTTTCATTGGCAACCCTCTGCGAGCGTACAAATATCCGAGCCCATGTGCCGCGGATGTAACCGCATGATTTGGCCTCGAGTGCCCACACAGGGCCCAATAGATCAAAGGTCAGGTAGACTTGAGCACTTACATGTGTTTTCTTGGGCGGATCAAGGTAGGCCTGATGAGGCTGTGCAGTTGAGCCTGAGCTGGCTGAAATGAGGGGAAGTGCAAAAGAAGCTGCCGACATACTCTAGCGGACTACTAGTATGATCGAAACCTGGTCTTATCCAATATCCATATGCGCCAAGGCGGAGTGCGACGCAACGCATCAAGCCTCGAAAAGCCGGGTGGAAAGGGTTGCTGAGCCGAAGAGACCTGATGTCCTGGCTGGCTGCCCTGGCGTCATCCGGGTCATACGATTACGAGAGCGGGATGAGGCTCTGAGCTCGGTGAGTGTGGGGGTGGGCAACATTCACGAATTCTAGTAGGAGCTGACCTTTCCAAGACTCATTTTGTGACTTCGAATGTCTATTAGCAGATGGAGCTAGGTTGCGGGATTCGTCAACCTCCGTGTCAACAGAATCAAATCCAAGGGATGAGACCGAGACTGAATTACATGCTTCGTATGATTATATTCGTACCTGACGGTCCATTCCATCGATCTGCCGTACCCAGTTACGACATTTTGGGTAAGATATTCAATCAAGGTATCAATGTATCAGCCGTTTCTCGGCGGGCACACACGATCTTGGATATTGGATCGCTGAAATGACGGCGGTGAGCTTGTTCTGGATACCTCCTAAGAATGGCACAAGGAGCAAGGCAACCGTCGCGACTGCAGAGACAACACAACGAACCTGGAACGCAGAGCGGCGTCAGGTCCTAATACTTTTAGTTTAGGAGCTAAAGAACGGTCGTTCAACAGGTGCAGGTCATGCGATGCGCCGGTTTTCGCCAGGTTGGTGGTTCCTCGTCCTACATGTACATGTAAGCAGCGGACTCCAAAAGGCTCCTCTGTAGCAGAGTCCAAGAGACTCCTATCATTTGTGGCTTTGAAAGAGTTAGTTTCAGGCTCCAGGCAGATGACCTCGCTGCTCGCTGGAAAGTGGAAACATGGAAGACACCAGTAGAGATCAAATTTCGGTCGTGACCGCAAACGTTAAGTCCTTGAGACAATGGAACCCACTCTCAAATCCATCATTGTCAGCCTCCAGGCGGTGAGTGTTCAATTTAGAGAGAGGTGGAATGAGCAAAACGGAGTTGTAGACGTTGGGGGTGAGTTCCATGACTTCATGCTCTCAAAACAGAAGCTTGGATCAATTGACGATGCAGAATCTGCCTAAGGTCAGAAGGATTGTTAATGTGCACTGTCCATCTGCAGCACCGACTCTCCTTTCTCTTGCCAGAACAGACAGTCACTCCATGCATGAGTTGTTCAAGTTCGCTGGGCCTTTGAACACAGCTGGCAACGTTGACGTTCATCTGGAATCAATTTCGCAAACGGCTTCCATGGATGCAGCAGCGATCCTCCACCCGGAAAGTCTTCCGCTAGTGAGGGACTTGCGGTGTGCCAAGAAAAGCGGCCGAATCTCCGTGGCAACGGTTTATTTACTCGGCACACAATTGGCCGAGCAGCTCCAGCCTCCTTGTCGCAACCCCCTGGAGCAGGGTCGGCGCCCCAGACCAGTCGGGTGTTTCCATCACCAAAACAGTCCGCCTCGCCTCGACGTTTCGGACAACTGCCAGCGCATCGCTGCTTTAGCCGCTCCACCCCCCGACATTCCCATTGGCACTTGCGCGTTGCCCCGAGATATCAAGGGATGCACACCGCTGTATAAACATTTGTCTGCTGCGAGTTGCTTCGTTCGAATTTTATTTCTCCCCAAGATGCCACGAAAGACTCCAGAGCTGGATCTGAATTTCAACATTTATGTCGACCCTTCTTGCTTGAGCGAACCAATGGCCGACGAAACCCCAGCGACGGAGATGCCGCTCTCACCCGAAGAGGTGCAGGAGCAACCTGCTGTTGATCTCGAGACATCGGAGCAGACGATTACCGAAGACACGATGAAGGATGCAACGGAAGCGGCTCAGGATGCAGCTGCGGCCGAGGCACAGGAACATCCAGCGCCGAAATCGGACGTCATACCATCGGTCAATGTTGCGACGGAGGAACAGCAACCAGAAGCTGAGACTGCGGTGGAGCGTCCCGACGACTCATCAGCCGGCGAGGTGGAGGAAGCAATCCAGGTCACTGGCGATGCTGACGAGATTTCAGTCGGTGAAGACACACCGGCCCCGGACCCGAGTCCAGAGACCGAGGGTGTTCGAGAGCTGGAGGGTGGCCCTGAACCTGAGCCAGTCGAGGGACCTGCCGCCGACACGGAACCGGCTAAAGCAGCGGTCACTGACGATGAGCTCAATGACCCTGAACATTCCCGACAATACGATGAAGGGATGGCATTAGAAGAGGGCGTACCCATTCCTGAGACGCCACTTGAAACCCCAGCCGACGAGATCCAAGACCTTACAGCCGACCCAGACAGCCCCCAGCCCAGGTCCAACAGCACGGACTCGAACATCGAGGAGGATAATTGCGACCGCCGGCGGAGCTTTGTCGACAGAAAAACATCCCTTCGCACAGAGGCCCTCATCCAGGCTGCCGCGCGCGCCGTCGTCGCCAAGATCGAGAAGCGCAAGAGCGGAGAAGCCGTCAGGAACGACGAGGACGAACTCGACCATTCGCTCCTCACCACCGGCTCGCAGGAGAGCTATGTTCTCGGCGACGACATGTCGAGCACCGACGTCGAGCGCCCATCCTCCAGCCGCCGGGAATCCTCCGATATTCACATGCGCCACATCCCCTCTCGTTCGATATCCAGCGACGACGCCGGGGACAGCAGTTCCCACAATGAGCCCGACGATGATGTGTTTAGCGACCGCAGCGCCCAGAGCTCTGTCTGCTCGTTCGACGCCCACGACACCGACGTCAAGACCCCTCAAGCCAAGGAGCACCTCTCCCGGCGCACATCATACGCGTCCAGCACCACCCACTCCCCACGCGCCGTGTCGGGATTCTCCACCATCTCGGGGCTCTCCCAGTACGAGGACAAGCACTTCATCCCCACCAGCCGGGAGACGCGCATGCCCTTCCGCACGCCCTCCGAGATCCGCGCCATGCAGATGGCCTCACCCACACCCTCCGTCTTCAGCGGCAGCTCCCCGCGATCCAGCAAACGCCTCCAGCAGCAATCCTTCTCCCGCCTCAGCAGCCCTACTGCCTCGGCCCAGTACTCCCCCAAGAACCGCTCCACCCCGCCGCGCCTCAAGCCCCGCAATGAGGCCGCGCCCCTCGTGCTCCTGCACGTCACCCTCCTGCCGCTGCGCTGGGTCTGGGGCGACCTTGTCAACGGCCTGGACTCGCTGGTCCAGGGTGCCAAGGCCCTCGGCGCGCTCGACGAGACAACGACAGCGACAGAGTCGCATCTGGCGTCGTTTGAGCCGTCCGAGCAGCTCAAAACGCTGCGCGACGCGTGGCGCGAGCTGCAGGACCGCGTGGGCGACACGGTGCTGGAGAGGGGTATTCTGCTCCCGCACCCGCAGAACGACTACGAGGTGCTCGAGGAGCGGCTGCTCGAGGCGCTGGAACTGCCCGTCCGGCGCCGGGCCAGGATCCTCGAGTGCGGGCATTATCTCGGCCCGGCGAACCTGCACACCTTGGAGGAGGAGAGCGAGGACGAGGATGAGGTGCGGGAGGGCAAAGCGGAGGACAAGAAGCATTGGTGTACCACTTGCCGGAATGAGATCCGCTGTGAGGACCTTGGGCCGGGAAAGGTGTTTCGCGTCAAGGTGTATGCCAGTAATGGGCTGATGCCGGCTGGCGCGTGGGATGCGTGCTGGAAGGAGATGGAAAGGGTTGATGTCGAAGTTGAGCCGATTGTCGACCTGGCGGTTCAGAGTGAGCTCGAGAGGCTGGGGGCGCTGCAGTTGGAGCAGGAGGAGTATCACCGTCGGCAAGAGCTGGAGCCGGAACCTTTGCCTGAACCAGAGGGGTTGGCCAAGAGAGCGGCCTCGCTAGAGGAGGCCCTGCGTGCTCCAAGCCGGCAGCAGACTGAACATGACGCGGACGCCCACCACACCGCCCTCATGACTTCCCCTCCTCCGTCCGCAATGCAGCTGACGCAGTCGTCGACCTCACTTGTCCGCGCCGCTACCCCTGGCCTGTATCAAGCCAGCGTACCCCCCGCCGAGCCGATCGACACTTCGGATGACCGTCGGCGCCGCGACGAGGAACGGCTCCGCGAGATCTACGGAGATGCCGGATCCAGCCTAGTTCCTGTCCCAGCACAGCTCCCTGCTCCATCAACACAGGCAGCTGTCGAGCAGCATCACCCTCCGCAAAACCAGCCCTACCCCTCCTCCCACGCTGTGACCCCCGCCCACCCTCCAATGCCACTGCTCACTGACGGGTCATCTCCATCCCTCCGCCACCGCAACCATCCCAGCAACCACCAACAACACCACCACCATGACTCCTACGACACCCGCTCCACGCCGCCAGAGGAGGACATGTACGCCTCCGGCGCCGCCAACTATCGGCACGACAGTGCGATGCGTGACAACACCGCCTCGCGTCCGAGCCAGCGCAGTTCCAGACCCATTGTCCTGGACGAAAACTCGGGCTTCGTCGAGCTGTTGTTGGAGGCGTTCAAGGTTCTGCTCCGCGACCCCAAGAATGTGGCCATCATCGTGCTGTGCGTGTTCTTGGTCGTCATGATGAAGCACCGGCCGGGTATGGGCGTGGAGACGGGGCTGCAGGTGCAGCCAGGAGGTGGTGCTGTTGCGCCTGCTGCTGCTGCTGTTGGGGCTTCGCAGGTGTATCAGTACCAGGCTGAGTTTGGGCGGGAGGAGACTCTGGCTCAGAGCATGGTGCGGCCGGGGATTGGCGGGGTAGAGAAAGGGGACGGGGGTGGGGCGGGCGAGGTTGAGGAGAGTGTTTTTGTGACGTCTACGTCTGCTGAGGTAGCCGTGTCTGCAGATGGTACCTCTCAGGAGACCGCTCAGGAGAGCGAGGTGGTCACTGTGGTGGAAGGGGAGGGTGGTATGGTTGAGGCGGAGCAGACATTGGAGGTAGAGTTTGTCGCTGCCGATGAGCAGGTTCCCCAACCAGAGATTGTGGGTGAGGGGGAGGTGCGGGATTACTGGGGTGTGGCGGATGTTTGCGCGTTGCCCCTGCTTGAGTACCCTGTCAGCTTGGTCGGGGAGGCGCCGCTGTCTGACGAGGCCGAGGTTGAGGAAGCTGTTCAGGGAATGGCTGAGGTCATGCCTTCACAGTTTCCGGAAGAAGAAGAGGAGTCAGCTGTTCTGACGGATTCGACTCCGGTTGACGGCGCAGATGAGGCACCTGAAGAGTCTCAAACAGACGCCGAACAACAAGCCTCAGACATCGACGAGTGTACAGCCCCGACATCGCCATCAACCGAGGACCTCGAAAGCCCCATAAACGCCCCGGCCGACGACGACCACCTGCCCATCGGTGACCGCTGTGAAGTTGACCTCGACATGGACACGGACACGGACATGGACATCGACGAAGCCCTTCCAGCCACCACCACTTCCTCGCACTTCATCCCCGGCCCGTTTGTCACGGAGCGCAAGACGGTGCGGGTGTTTGAGACGGTGACCGAGACGGTGCGGGTCAGCGTCGTCACGCAGACCGAGACGGTCTCGACGGTCGTGACCGCCGTGCCGCAGACGGTCGAGGAGACGGTGTACGAGACGGAGACGGTGCGGATCACGGTCTCGGTGCCGGTCGAGGAGCAGATGGCGGCGGGGAAGGTGAAGGCCAAGGGCATCAAGGGGTGTAAGAAGGGGTGGTTTTAGGTAGGTGTTCTGAGTTGGGCAGTTTGGACTTGGATGGTTAGGGAGGTAACTGATGTTTTTGGAGAAGTGATGGGCATGGATGAATGGATTGAATGGACCGAACGAGATTGATGCATATATGAGAGGCGGATACGGTTTCTTTTGTCTTCACGTTTCTTTTGTTGGTTAGCGTGCATAGCGATGATAGTAAGGTAGCCTGGAATGCCTGATGATAATTAGATGGACTGGAGTGGTCGAAATTCCTTGGTAGTATGCAATCCTATGATATGTACGTAAGATCGAGAACCGTTTCTTGCTCCCTTCGTTTCGTAACTGAAGTTGTTGCAGCTTCAAATCGTCAGACTGCGGCGGGGCTCGAACACGGGCAGGCAGCCCCAATTTAAACTGGCGATTTTCATGCAGCCGCGCCGCTGTCGAAGAGGCCCGTGCACACGGGAGCGAGGTTCCTGCCTCCAAGTCATAAATATCTTCCTCTTCCCACAGCAATTGTTGCTTCATCGAAAGCTGATGGAAGTTGGTGATTGGGTAGTGACTCTGCTTTCTTATTCTTCACCAATGTGTTCACTGTTGCTTCTATTGTCTTCTTGAAAGCTCTCTTTTCTTGACCCGATCTGGGAAAACAAGCAGCTTCCCTGCAGTTATTAGCGACTCAGCTCCTCGACAACTACGAACAAATTCACCCGATTAGTTGATCGATAGGGGTCCTGCAGTCGACCCACGGCCCGCCGCAATTGGGCAAGGATCGTCACCCGCCCCCTGATGCAGAAGGAATTCCTGTCTGGGCGATTGCAACATCCAAGACACTTGCTCACCTTCTCAAATGCCATAACCCGCTTCATTTCTGTGAGCCTACTTCTACGGCGCCCGAGGGACGGCCAGACTACGACAAGCGACTCGGCCGAATTTGGCACGGCGGTGCCCAACCTGGACGGAGAGGCGCGCGCGTTGCCCACCAATCCAGGTTCAATCTCCGAACAAGCCTGTGATACCCATTGCAACGCGATTGATCCGATAAAACACCATAGATGCCGTCCGGCCGGCCACAATGCCTTGGCAACCGCTGCCTCGCATCGCTTTCGCCGTAGCGACATATCCATTCGCCGCCTCAAGCCCGGCCGACCTCCCCCTCGAGCTCGGCGATGAGCTGTACATCATCGAAGAGACCCCGGACGGCAGTTGGCTCCGCGGATACCTGGTCGCACCGCCCAGCCTGCTAGCTGGTCTGACGAGCATCAAGGGACAAACCCTCGAGGCCCGTGTCTTTAGCGGCATCTTCCCCCGCAGCTGCGTCGAGATCCGCGAAGTGCTGGGAGAAAGCGACGAGGCCGACAACGCCATCGACAGCGGACATGTTGCGCTCGTATCTGCGCAAACACCAACACAGCCGGGGCTAGGCCACTCGGCCACGAGCGGGATATACGGCATTAACGGCGAGGAAAAGAGGAGGAGAGACGGGGCGAAGGCCGCCTTGCCCAATGGCACCCATGGACTGCTGTCGGTGCCCGCGAAGCGCGACCCGAATGCGCCGCGCCCGCCAGCGCCCGTGCCCATGCTGAAAATTGGCGACGAGACCCCAACATCGACCTCGGAGCCCCTTATCGACGAAATCGCGTCCTGCCTGCGGGAATGGCATTCTACGAATCTCCACGAGCTGCTGCTGTCGCGCCAGTACGCCAAGCTGGATACCTTGTCGAAACTGATCACCGCCCTCAACCTTGCGCGCCAGCAGTTCATACACGACGTTCTGACCGCCTGGGAATATGACATCCTCCGCGAGAAGACCGTCTGGGATCTGGTCCGTGTCAACAAGCTCTGTGGAGGGGAAGTCATTGTTCGCGATCCGCACGAGCGCGGCCGGGTGCTTACCGGAGACGACTCGGTGGTGGAGATAACGAAACTGCAGTCCATCATGAGCCTGCTGGACGAGACACCAAAGCACACGGTCGAGTTGACTGCCCTTCACCACTTGCTGGTAGACATCAAGGGGTTTGCCGGCGCGTCCACCGAGGCCACCACCCTCGTTCTCTACTTAGCCACCAAGAGCCCCGGCGGCGCACTGACGCCCCTTACCGAGAGCTACATAATGGAGATGCCCGCCGGTGGGCAGATGGTCCACCTGGCCAGGAACGTCGAGATGCGCACTCTGTTCGCCGATCTCACCGCCAGCGACATTGGCGACGTTGCGTCTGTCGAGTCGGAACTCTTGCTGGTCGTCAAGATTCGCGCCTCACAGCCCGTGGTGGCCACCAAACCCAGCTCGCGGTCTGGGTCCATGGGACAGGCGCTGCCACAGTTCTCAAAAGATCACTCGAAGCCCCCATTGTCCGCCGGAGGCAAATCAGTGCGTAGGAGCCTGATGTGGGCGGGCAAAAACACGCGATCACCCTTTTCGAGAGGTAACGCCAGACTGGACTCGCTCTCGGAGCAACCCGAAGAAGCGGTGTCACCGGTCACAGCAGGCGCCGAGAGCAGGGAGGGGCTTCCCCCGAGCACAGCCAACTCGAAGGCCGGGCGCGCCTCGGTGGACGGCCACCCTATGCTGACGGCCGAGAGGACGGTGGGCGTCGGCGTGCTCAAGCTGAACTTGGTCATGAAGCAGAACGATGAGGTCGAGCACATCGTCAGCATATGGGCGCCGTCCGCGAAGAACTCGCCCGAGGCGCAAGATGGCGAAGAATGGGACCCCATAATACGAGACATCATGGACTCTGGAACGGGGTCTTATGAGAAGTCCAGGAGAGCGGAGCGGTTGCAGGTCCACCTGCGGGCTTTCAACAGTCCGGATGGGGACGCCCTGATCAAAGCGACCCCAACCGTGCTTTCCAACATCTGCAAGACCAACAAAATGGAATTCTCGGGCGCACCGACGAAACCACGGTCTGACATCTACCTGACAATCGACGAGGCCGTCCTGAGCCGGCAAACGTTACTGTCCAAATTTGGTGGAAGCCCAACGGCGCTCCCAAACAACCTCCACGGGAACAACCTCCAGCTCACGCTCGAGGTGCGCAGGCTGGATGGCGAACGCGTTGAGAACTGCATCTATCCTTCGTCCAATGCTGAGGCCATCAGTACCTGGAAGACGGTGGTCACGGAACGCGGAGAGCCATGGCGGCAGACCCTCAAGCTTGTCCTCCCGCCGCAGGATGTCCACCAGGGACACGTCGTCATGCAGTTGGCAGACGCGCCGAACCAACCGTTTGCAGTCGCGTACATGCCGCTGTGGGACCAGCAGGCGTTCATCCGCGACGGGCAGCACGGACTGCTACTGTATCGGCTCGACGAGCACACGGCCACCCCTCAGGCCGGACCCCAGGGCAAGGGCGGGTACTTAAGTCTGCCTTTCTCCCCCAAGGCAAGAGACGAACACCAAGCCGACGTGACGGGGCCGCTCGCCATGTTACGCGTCGAGACGTACCTCTGCAGCACCAGGTTCTCTCAGGACCGCGTGGTTTTGGGCTTGCTGGCCTGGAAGGACTCGTCTCGAGAAGGGATTCCCGTGCTTCTCAAGCAGTTCATTTTTGTCGCCGAAATCGAAGTCGTCAAACTCCTCAACGACGTCTTGGACGCTCTGTTTGGGATTCTCTGCGAATACTCGGGGAACGACGATTATGAGGACCTTGTCTTCACTGCGCTGGTAAGAGTCCTGGATATCGTTCACGACAGGCGTTTCAATCTTGCCCCGCTCGTCGACCAATATGCCGAGACCAGATTCCACTATCCGTTTGCGACATTGTGTCTGGTCAAGTCCTTCACCCGGCTTCTGTCAAAACCCACCGAGCCCGAGATCGCGAGGAGGCTTCGTGCCACGTTCAAGGTTGCGCGACATATCCTCAAGTTTATTACCCATGGTCGGGGACAGCAAAAAGAGAAGGAGGCGGGCATTGGCATCACCGGCTCAAACCCGGCCTTCACGCGCCACCTGCGCGTCATCTTCAAGGCGCTTGATGCCATGATGCGCAGCAGCGCGCCGGTCCTGGTGGGCAGCCAGACCATTGCTGTCCAACACTTCCACACCTGGCTCCCAGAATTGGCTGGCCTTCTGACGACCGAGGAGATTCTGCATATCGCCATTGACTTTATGGACTCTTGCTCTGTCGTCAAGGGCAAACTCGTCTTGTACAAACTGGTGCTGATCATCAACTACGCCAAGCTCGAGATCTTCTCCCAGCAGGAGCAGCGCTCTGCCTTGAGCGCCAACACCGTCCGCTGGATTGCACCGCATTGGGGCCACGCTGATGAGGTCACAGACCTCTGGAAAGACCAGGTCCGCCTCTGCTGTTCGGTTCTCGCCAGTCAGATAGACCACCTCGGGCCCGAGATTCCCGACTATATTCCCAAGATCATCCAGTCCTATCTCGCGATTCACGCCGCCCCCAGGAATAGCAAGACGCGCCTCTCCCTTCTCTTCCCCACCACCTACCCCTTCCCCTCCCGCCCTATCGCCAAGGAAACAACCTTTGATGAAGCCCTCGTCGAGCTGTCGGCCGTCCTCTCAGCGGTGTCCAACTCCCCCAGCGGCATGCAGC
Source organism: Parathielavia hyrcaniae (assembly GCA_033575675.1). NCBI lineage: Eukaryota > Fungi > Ascomycota > Sordariomycetes > Sordariales > Chaetomiaceae > Parathielavia > Parathielavia hyrcaniae. Next base: position 388,202 of record MU863631.1, read on the forward strand.
TTGAGCTCGCCGATGACGACCTCCACATACTCGTCGAGAACTGCCTGCGCGTGCATATGAGCATCCTCCAGGGCGAGACATTCCCGGCCGACTGGCTCAGCGTGCACATCTTCCACCACAAGTCCACCATGCGCACGCTGCAGTACCTCGCCGGCATCTTGCTTGACTCGTTCCTGCCACACCCGGACGAGGCCGAGAACTTCCCGACGGAGCTGTGGAAGCTGTTTTTCACCACGCTGCTGAAGCTCGTCGGCAGCCCGTCGCTGGCGCTCGAGACGTTCCCCGAGCAGAAGCGGCGCGCCGTGTGGAAGATTGCCGGAGACGTGCGCGAACACGGGGCCGATCTGCTCCGGCGGACCTGGGAGGCCATCGGCTGGGAGACGACGGTCGAGGAGAGGGCGCGGTACGGCCTGCCCAAGATGGGCGGCTACCAGGTGCAGTACGTGCCGACGCTGGTGGCGCCCATCGTCGAGCTCTGCCTGAGTGTGCACGAGGGGCTGAGGAGGATGGCGGTCGAGGTGCTGCAGACCATGATTGTCAGCGAGTGGACGCTCAGCGAGGACCTGTCGGTCATCCAGACCGAGATGATTGACTGTCTGGATGTCTACTGCAAGACGAAGCCGCTCACAGAGAGCATACTGCAGAAGCTGTTTGTCGGGGAGCTGTTGGATCGGTTTGAGACCCTGGCGAGGGTGAAGGATGAACCGCTCTACAGCGCGCTGCGGGAGCTGACCGATACAGTGGATGTGTTCTTGGATCTGCTGGTCGCAGTCCACAGCGGGGATGGGTCTGGCGAGGCTTCGCATCTGATCCACCGCTTGCGGTTGATGGAGTTCCTGCGAGACATGCAGAAGGAGGAGATCTTCATCCGCTACGTCCACCAGCTGGCCAACCTCCAGGCTGAAGCTCGCAACCACGCCGAGGCGGGCTTGGCCCTCCGGCTGCACGCCGACGTGTACGACTGGGACCCTCTACGGACGACGCCGGCCCTGCAAGACCCCGAGTTCCCGGCCCAGAGCCACTTTGAACGGAAAGAGCGCATCTACTTCGACATGATTAAGCACTTTGAAGACGGCGAAGCCTGGAGCAGCGCCCTCGCCGCGTACAAGGAGCTGCATGCGCAGTACGAGACCAACACGTTCGACTTTGCCAAGCTCGCGCGCACCGAGCGCGCCATCGCCTCCATCTACGAGACCATCGCCAAGAGCGACAAGCTCGTGCCCAAGTACTACAAGGTCGTCTTCAAGGGCCTCGGCTTCCCGACGAGCGTGCGCGAGAAGGAGTTTGTCTTTGAGGGCTCCCCCGCCGAGCGCACCTCGAGCTTCACCGACCGCATGCAGGAGATGTACCCGGCGGCGAGGATTGTCACCAGCGAGCATATCGATGACGTTGAAGGGCAGTTCCTCGTCATCTCGTCGCTCAGCCCGCACCGCGACCTGAGCCACCATGTCTTCCAGCGGGCGAGAGTGCCACAGGTGATTCGGGAGTATCTTGTCTCGGCGCACCCGCAGGCCTTCTCGACGAGCATCAAGCGCATCACCATCGGCCCGCCGGCGGAGCACTACGCCGAGAAGGTGGTCTACACGACGGCCGAGCCGTTCCCGACGATTCTGCGGCGCAGCGAGATTGTCGGCGTGCACGAGGTGCGCCTGTCGGCCAAGGAGACGGCGCTCGAGCGCATTGTGCGCAAGACGGCCGAGATGTCGGCGCTGGAGAAGAAGGTGGCCGACGGCGAGGGCGGCGACGAGTCGGCGCAGCTGCTGGTGGATGCCGTGGGCATCAGCGTGAATCCCAAGTCGGAGAACAGTGTGGTCGCGTATCGGGAACTGATACCTGGCTTGTCAAAGGCCGGAGAGAGGTCGCCGGCTCGTGAGCTGGAGGATGAGGAGGCCGAACTGCCGGAGCTGGATCCGCAGGAAAATGCTGTCAAGATCGCGCTGCTGGACCACGCCATCATGCTGAAGAGGTGTCTGGCAACGTTTGCGAAGAGCGGGAACGAGATACTCACACGGCATCTGGAGGATCTGCAGCGCTGTAGGTTTTCTTCTCCTTTCCTTGATTCCCGACCGTCCACGAGCCATGAGACTAATACTTTCATGCAGTCTTCGAAACCACCTACGCTCACGAAATCGCCATCTTCACCAACGCTCAACGCAACCGGGAGACCATCACACCCTCTCCCACATGGCCGCGCTCCCCGCCCTCGGCCGGCGTGGGCAACGGCATGCCATACCAAGCCCGTGCCAAAACCCCGTCGAACGCGGGCGCCTCGCTTCCCAACGGCGTCACAACTGAAGAGGCAACCATCGTGCAGCCCGTCTCGCTCCGCCAAGGCCGCGGCCCGCGCCTCAGCTTCCTCGGCGGCCGCAAGAAGGACCCGCCGAAGCAGCAGCAGCAGGACCACGTGGGCGTCAACGGCGACCCCATCCACGAAGAGCATGAACAGCCCATCTCTGCGACCAAGAGCAACACGTCGCTTTCCGCTTCGACTCCTGCGTCTGCCAAGGACGGGGTTGGGGGTGGTGGTGGTGGTACTTCGCAGAGGAGGAGTTTCTTCCGCGCCTTCCCGCAGGTCACCACGGCCCACAATCAGAACAACAGCAACAGCAACGTGGCGGTTGCGGATACTTCTTCTGGGCGGGCGGTGGTGGTGGATCGGGCTATTCATGCCAATGGGACCAGTCCGTATGGTCACCACCACCACCAGGTTCATGCTTCGCCGAGCGTGGCGGGGACGACCGAGGGCGGGTGGGTTACCAGCAACACTGATGTGAGTGGCAGTGGCGGGTCGGAGGTGTTTGTGTCTTCTAGTCCAGGTGGTGGTGGGGGAGAGAAGGGCGGGGTGTATGAGACACATGTTGCTCTTCCTGGACATGGTCAGGCGCCGCCGGTGCAGGTGCATCAGGGCCTGGGGCAGTCGCTTATGGGGCAAGGGGGTGTGGGTAACAGTGTCAGGAAGAGGTTGAGTCTGCTGCGGTTGGGCAAGAAGAGTAGTCGGGAGAGGAGTGCGGGGACGGGGGGTCTGGGGGGTGTTGATGAGGAGTGAGTGGGTGGGTTGGTTCACTTGGTTGGTTCATGCTCCTGTCTGATCTGGCAGGGTCAGGGTCTGCTACAGCACCTTTTGAGTTGGTGGGTTGCGGAGGAGTTGGGGCTCGGGTCGGATCCTACTCTTCGGCTTGGATTCTGTTCTCCCATCCCCCTTTGATCTTATGGATCCCCCTTTGATCTTATGGCTTTGTTTTCCATGGTGGGGCTGTCTTTCTTTCCTCTGGTCTCTTTCCGTGTCTAGTGTTCATTTGCTTCGGGATATACCACTGTACATGTAAAAAGGGAGGCATCAATGTGGACAGATGCGGGACGGGTCGCCTGGGGTCCTTGACATGCTGTTCTGTTTTCATTTGTGTTTGCTCGTTTACATGCCCCTTTAGCTGTGTTGGGAGTGCCGCTGCAGGCGTGCGAGCTGCCAGATATTGGCCGTCAAAGATTTTCTTTCCTGTCTTTGTTGTTTATCCATTATACTCCTTCGCTGTAGATGCACCTTTCTCTACTGGTACTTAGTTTTTTTGTTGTTGATTGACCTCTTCGCTTCTCGGACGGGGAATATCGACGGGCACGGAAGCCTGTTTTGCTGGGCAATTCATCTGTGCTTGTGACTGTATGCTTGGAGGAGAGGCCTGAGCCGCTGGTGCATGTAGGTGGCTCTGAGCTGCGATGCTGCCGTCAGTGCCATGGTTCTGCACAGATTCGTTGGTGATGTATCCTCCGTCAGATCGTGTCATTGCGTGCCTCTGCATGAACGCACTCAGATAATGTCGCGCTGAGAGTTGAGCGAGATTGGGTGACGCGTCTCGCATGGGCTATGAGGTGTCTCAAAAGGTTCTAAGATGTGATAGATACGCATTACGCAAGACTACGGCCGGGGCACCACTCACGTCACAATCCCGTCAGTGGTATATGCGCATGAAGGTTTGATGGATGCTCTATCTGCGCCTGAGCTCGCAGGCTTGAGCGATTGTCAAGGAGGAGGGAGCGCAGCCAACGCTTGGGCGGGTGCTGCGGGTATATTATCTTCGGTCTTCGGTCTTTGTTCTCGTCCTTTGTCGCTTTCTACTTCCACGCTCATTTATCTTTACCACAGGCCGGAATCAGTTGTGCTTTGTCTTGGACACCTCCAGACTACTGCCCGGCCACCCAGAACGTCGGCTTCCAAATCCGTTCCTCTCAGCCAACGATCAAGATGGTGTACATCGCCAGGATGTCTCGAGGGCCGCGGCGCCACGTGTTGCGCCTCGTCGTCGCGGTTCTCTTTGTCTGTTTCCTCGTCGCCCGGTTTTTCACAAAGGTCTTCATGCAAGGGACCGATGGCCGTCAGGATGTTGCGGGCGCAACACCAGGCGCCGAGGAAGAGGCGCCCGAGACCAGGGAGATGGATTTCTCCCTGTGGACGAATCCGTTTGCGGCCGTCAGGGAGAAGACGGCCAAGCCGCCCTCGGCTCCGGCCATGGCAATCCCGGACCCCTTCCCGCTGCTCTCCCGGAACCCGCCGCCGGCCAAGGGTCTTCTCCGAGGCCCACGGTCCCCTCGGCCGCGGCGGGGGAGGTCGGGTGTGGCCCTTGGCCATGGCGACAGCCCCCCGCCGCTGTTTGTGGGCTTCACGCGCAACTGGTAAGTCGAGCAAGCCGACTCCTTTAGTGACATACAGACTCTGACATTGCCGTTGCTGGGCAGGCCGCAGCTGCTGCAGTGTGTCGTGAGCTATATCGCGGCAGGGTGGCCGGCCGAGAACATCTACGTGGTCGAGAACACGGGGGTCATGTTCGCGAACCAGCAGGGCAAGCTGACGCTCCAGAACCCTTTCTACCTCAACCATACCCAGCTGGCGATGCTGGGTGTGAAGGTCATCATTGTGCGTTTCGCCCCAATAAACCCCTTACTTACCTCGATACTCAAGTATGCTGACCACAACAACAAGACACCCACCCTCCTCACCTTCTCCCAACTACAAAACTTCTACCTCCACACCGCCCTCGACCGATCCCACCCCTACTTCTTCTGGACGCACCAGGACCTTCTCGTCTTCTCCGACGAGCACGCCACCGGCACCGGCGGCTCGCTCTACGACAGGGCCATCCGCGCCCTCCGCGACCTCACCACCACCACCCCCACCAAACACCCCCAACAAGACCAAGACCAGCCCGAACAAAATCAAAAAACCAAGAAATGGGCCCACCACTTCTTCGCCTACGACCACCTGACCCTCGTCAACCGCGACGCCGTCCTCTCGGTCGGCGGCTGGGACACGCACATCCCCTACTACGCCTCCGACTGCGACACGTACCTGCGCCTCATGTGGGCGGACTTCTCACAGCGCGAGTCCAGCATCGGCCTGATCCTCGACGTCGGCAGCGTGCTGGCCGACGTCGGGGCGCTGCTGCGCATCCGGGGCATCCGGGCGCGCGTGCTGCCGTCTGGCATGCCGGCGGTGTCGCGGCCGGGGGAGGGGGAGGGGGAGGGGGAGGGTGAGGGTGAGATGGAGGAGGAGAAGGACCAGGAGGAGATTGAGAGGGAGGAAGCGAACTATGTGGAGAGCTGGGAGAGGCTGGTCGAGTTGGGGTTGCAGATGCAGGAGGACAAGTACGCGGACGGGAACGCGGGGAGGAATACGTGGCAGGCCAAGCAGCGCGGTGGGAAAGGGGAGCCGTTTTATCGCGACGCCGACGGATTTGAAAAAGGGGTCAAGATGTGGATTGACGGCGGCAGGGGCGTGTTTGCCGAGAAATGGGGCCATCGCGGGTGCGGCCTGATCAGCATGGGCGTCAAGGGCGAGGATGCCTGGCGGTTGGAGAGGGATTGGGACGAGGAGACGGAGGGCTTTGGATGGGAGGGGGACGGATGGTGATGATAATTAGTTAATCAACCCTAATTCAGTCGTTCTTTGAAAGCGGTCAAACACGCGGTTGCAGCGTGGGGAGAACATGAAGTCGGTGGAGTAGAGCCCGATTTGGTCAAGTGTGCTGCAGTCAGGCGATCAAAAAGGAACAAGTCATTTTATTATCGACGTCGCTCCTTCGTTAATTATCAGTCCTCTGGACTTCGGCGGACCTACAAACAGTGTACTACGGCGAGGATTGCCGCGGAAAGTCAGACCATTACCCACAAGTGCTTGAGGTGGGAGAAGGGGACGGACCGAGGCTAGCCCA